>JANHAO010010062.1:0-17938 GCA_026873985.1 Saraca asoca
TGTTATGCCATATTATTTAATATTATGAGTACTTATTTTCATATGAAAAAATAATAATTATAATATATATATTTACAAATAAGCATAGTATTTTTTAATATTTGTAAATGTATCCCTATATTTTTATTATTTACATGTATCCCTCACGTGTCGGTATCCTATATTTTTTAAAAATATCGTATTCCTGTATCCGTGTCCGCATTTCCTTGTGTCTGTGTGTTGATGTCCCTGCAACATAGTCAAGAATAGAAATTGATAATAAACATATTAAAAAAAATGATAGGCCAAGAATTAAAATATAAAATCACACAAAAAATGAGGAAGATTATGAAAATAATCACATACCAAAAGCAAGGCATTGCACGTGGCATTCTATTACAGGTAACATGGGATAACAGTAAGGGAAGAAATCAAACAAAAATCATATCTGAATATAACAGGACAGCCATATATATGAGTAGAAAGTGGGAACTTGACCTTGAAATTGAGAAATAATAAAATGAATTTTGTCTATTGGGATGCATTCTATCACAAGCAATAAAAGTAAGAGAAAGATGGTCTAATCCAAAACATCACATGACTACAATTCACAGTCACAGAAGGAAATAATCAAAGATCCAAACTTGTGGTGCCTGATCGTATACAAATTCTAAAATGAAAATTTCTAAAAGGAAAGCAACAATTAATACACACAACAAAATATATTATCAATCAAAAAACATAGAAATACTTCACCTAAAAAAACATAAAAATATTCATGAGGAAATAGATTAGAAAAGAGAGAACAGACTCATTGCAATATGAAGGGGAATATGAATCAATAAAGATTAGGAGGGAATAGATGTTTTGGATGACATAAGGTAGAGAAGGAACAAATTTGAAGGAAAAAAAGGACTAAGGGATTTGAATGATTCAGTTTAAAATCTGAAATCAGGAGGGAATGAAGAGACAAAAATGAAGAACGACTGTGAGGTTAAAGATTAAAGAATAATAAAATGATTTCACCGAACTTCGGAAATTGGTATTTTCGATGGATTTTATGATTACCAAAAGAAATTTTTCATTAGAAATCGCTCGTTTATTTTTATTAATACAGGCGCTTCAACAAAACTAAAATACTTCCAGACAAAAATTGCCATGAAAGGTAAAACGCATTCGTGCAGACATCTACATAGATTAAGAGAAGTAGAAATTACAAACAAAAGGGAAATATAGAATTTAAAGCGAACAGATCAAGCAAGGGAGGGAAAATTTTCAAAACCCAAAGCCCTACGATGCACCGACACTTCATATAGCAGCCGTGTCTGCGTGTCGAAAATATTTCTGACATAGACACGAAACGTGTTGGGACCGTGTCCATAATTTTTAAAAAGTTTGGACACCCGTTCCCTATTTCGACATCCGTGTCAAACTCGATTCCGGGGTCGTGTCCATAATTTTAAAAAGTTCGGACACGTATTCTCTATTTCAACACGCGTGTCAAGCTCGATTTCTAACTTATTATTTATTATGTCATATTATTTAATATTATGAGTACTTATTTTTATATGAAAAAATAGTAATTACAATATATATATTTACAAATAAGTATAATATTTTTTAATATTTATAAATATACTCCTATATTTTTACTATTTACGTTTATCCCCCATGTGTCGGTATCCTATATTTTTTTAAAATATCATATTTCCGTATTTATATTTACATGTATTTACATTTTTCTGTGTCTGCATACTGATATCCCCGAAGCCCATTCAATCAGGATTGATAACAAATAGAATTTGCCCAATTAGACAAGCTGACTTCGTAATAGAACAGTGCGAGTAGGGGTATCGACAACGTACCCGCGATGAAGAGAGCGATTCCAATGGTAGCCGCGGTTGTGCTTGGAAGAGTTCATTTCACCATACCATTGAGATAAGATAAATTAAATAGTAAATATGGTTGATCTTAAAAGACCTGTTTATTTTATGGGAAAATGTTTTTATAGAAAAAATATTTTATTTATTTATTTTTATAATTATAAAAAATTAAAATCACTTAATATATTTATTTACTTAATAGTATATGAATAATTATATGCTGAAGATTAACATTAATGATTTTGGAGAAAAAGTTGTCTTTTCTTGTTATCATACAACACTATTATTTTACTAAATAATCTATTTATATCGTAAATACCGTGTCTTTTAGGGAGAGTTTTCTCTTAAAAAATATTCCGAGCAAAGGAACACATTCTTAAGACCGTTTGTTTCAACTTTTTTTTTTAAGAAAAATGCTAACTTTTTTTTAATAAAAAGAAACAAAAAAATTTTAAAAAAAAAGTAACCAAAAAGTTAAAATTTGATTTTTTTTTTTTTAGAAATTTCAATTTACTGTTTCAAAAAAGATTTCAAAAAAAATATTTTTTAATTTTTTTTAAGCTGTAATTTGTTATTTCAAAATATATATATATTTTTTAAGTCCATCCAAAGGCATTATTAATCTTGTAAAATTATTATATAATTTAAATTTAAGCCTTTCAATTTAAAAAGAAGTTGGGCTACAAGTAATAAACATTATTTTTGACTCGTGTTTGGACTGGAAACCACCAAACTCTAGATTATTCTGCTTTACCAATTGACATCGAGACGAAAGACAAGTACATCTCATCTATTTTTTCCTGTCTCCCAATAGTCCTTTTTTTTTTTTTATCTCTTTAATGCATTTCTTCATGATCATCCGTCTCCCTAAAGAGTGAAAACCTTGGGCCAATATTTCGCACGTTGGATGGGCCAATCCAGAAAAACGGGCTGGGCCTACAAAAGACCATAGAAGCTGTAAATGCAAACCTCAAAACAAAACTAGATCTTAAAGCTGAAAGCGACAGGTCGTTTTAGGAATTGTTGAGAAATTTATTGGCAGCCCACAGCGCCTGGTCCAAACGAGGACTCCAGAGAGGAAAACCCTAGCCTGCTCCCCCTTGCACGTGACACGCATGTGACTGTGAAAATGGGAGTCCCATAGCGCCGCAAGGCGCAATCTCGCTATCCACACTGAAATACAAATACCTTCACAAGGACCGTTCGATCGAGTGCCACGTCATGGATTCGCGTGAATTCATGTTTCGACGGTTGAGATTAGCGTTGCAGAGTTACTGGGTGGAACGATGGAAGAAGCTGGTATCTTCCCTGTCTTCTCCATTTTCCCGTACTCAAATTCTCGAGTGGTTTTGTTTTCCTGGAAAACAAGCAATTTTCTGGAGAAAGTGTTGTGACAATTTTATTTTAAGATGAAGACTGCGGAGGAATTGAATGAGCACGTGGAAGAAAACGAGCTCATAGTTTTGGATGAACAAGACGAAGAGTCTGACTCTGAAGACGAAGTAGAAGATGCAGAAGAGGATGAAGACGATGAGGATGAGGATGAGGACGGAGATAGTGACGAAGACGACGAGGAAGATGAAGAAGACGACGATGATGCTCCGGATGGAGATGAGGACGAAGACGAAGACGAAGACGAAGAAGATGGAGGTGAAGCTGAGCGTGGTGGTGATGCCGGCGACGGCGACGACGACGACGACGACGATGATGACGACGACGATGACGAGGGCGAGGAGGAGGTATTTGACTGAGATTTGCTTTATCTTGCTCCACTTAGTGAGTTAGAAGGCATCACAAATCTGAATTATTTACTCTCTGCTTATTGTATTTCATTTGATTCCCTTTTAAAAAAAAAAAAAAATCTTCCACTTTTTCATGACCATGGAAAGCTAGGAATTATGTTTAACTTGTTCCTTTGCAATGATTAAATGGTTGTAGGCCTGTTTAGCTTTATGAGAAGATATCTGTTGGCGCAGATTGCTTTGCGAAGCTACTGCAGCTTTACTTTGTTATGATACACTGTGCATTGGTTTGGAAGTACATGAGGCTTTCTCTGCCATGTCCTTTTCCTTTTATAATTTGGGATTTCTGTTTGAGAAGAATCCAGTATAGTTAATCCCAAACTTAGAAGATTAGAAAGAGCATTTAGTTTAATTTATCTGAATACTTTTGCCTTGGTGAAAAATTTGATTGATTCTTTTCTCTCAATTTTGTCTTGAGATTTTTAAACTACCATGGATCTTACCAGAAACTATTTGTATGTATAGCTGATAAAATGCTCATTTCTTAGTGAATATCCTTGTTCATCTTGTGTTGGTCAGTGATTTGGTTGGCTTGCCTATTCTTTCTTACTATCTATGGTTGCATCTGAATATAACCTTGTTCACCTGGAGTTTGATGGTTACTGTTATAGTTTTGAATCTATTGATTACTTGAATATTCAGCCATTTTTTGTTCATGTATTTTGTGATTGCTGGGAACTGTGGGAATAGACTATAGAGTGAGTTTATATATAGTCCTGAGGACATGACTTGTTTAATTGTCCTCCAACGTTGATGCATCTGTTTGGCCATGTTTTAGTTGTCATCATAGGTTTTGGTTGTTTACATCTGTTGTGTTACTCCATTATCTTCCTGTTTTTAAGTCACTACTTTTAAGTCTAATTTATGCATTTTTTTTTAGGAGGACTTGGGAACGGAGTACCTCGTCCGGCCTGTAGCTGCTGCTGAGGATGAGGAAGCGTCTAGTGATTTTGAACCACAGGAGAATGGCGAGGAGGAAGATGAAGGCGAAGACGATGAGGATGATAAGGCTGAGGCTCCAACCAAAAGGAAGAGGTCAGATAAGGATGATTCAGATGATGATGATGGAGATGATGATGAGAGACCCTCTAAACGATAGAGCTGGGTCCAATGATTGCAGAATATAAGAACTCAAGGATAGGTCAATCTCCTTCCTCTGTCCTTTAAGGACATCTAGTCATAGAAAGGATAGGTTGTTTCGTGGAAACTTCTTGCAATCTTCTGTATTATTATGGTGCAGTATTCTTATTAGGACTTTAGTTTGAATTTGGGGGGGTGCACAGTCAGTGGTGAATTATGGAGAACACTTTTAGAAGTTAGAACAGCTGGTGAAAATTTGTGCAAGAACCAAATTTTATGTTAGGGTCTGTTATATGTTTCTAATGTTATAGTCCTTGTCCACTTTTTCTGATACCCTGAAATGTTGGTGAAATTTTTATGATCTTATGCAGTGAATGTTGATTTTGAAATCTAGTTTTTTATTGTTATTTGAGGAATTTTGATAAAATAGAACCTGTCTCTTTTCAGAAAGCCGGAAGTGCATTCTGTAGATTTGGTCTATTATGTTTGGGAGATATTTTATAATTGGTTCTCCATTAACATTGCGTTCCTAAGTTTCGGAGAAGGATTGGCTTGCGCTAGAAGAGGTCTTGCCTTAGATGTGGCTATCATCGCCTCTTTCTTGGCTTGATTTATCGACGTACTAGTGCCTCACTAAATGAGTATAATACTTGACAGCTTGAATCAACTCTTGATTATATAAATACATTATAGTGGTAATCAACTCCTTTTATTTTCTTGAGGTAAAATATAGGGGTTGAGTCTCTACTCACAGAAGGCCATTGTTGGCATAGTTACTTCTCATTTCTTCCTCGAGATTTTTTTCCTATTATCCTTCTGTTGTTAGTGGCACCAAACCAAAGCAAGGATTAAAGTGGGTGGATGCTGGCGGTGTGCCAGATTAGACATTTCAACTTGTTGGGATGAAAAAAATGTAGTCAAATTCGTTATTGTGATTGGCATGGCCTCCTATTTTAAGTCAGGCGCGTAATATATTGTCATGTAGTACGGTTTTAGTCACTTTTGGTAAAATTCGTTATTAGTGTTGGCTCAAATTAAACAACAGTTCAAGACTATGAGCGAGACAATACGGGAAAGAACTCACTTTGAGTACAAATGCAAACAAAACTGAAAGCTCGTTGTGTAACGAAAATTTACATGTCAGTGCCGAAGGAGGAAAAAGATTAATAAAAGTGATTAACGGTAAGACTTTGATTAAATGAAATGGTGGTCAGGTTCACAATACTTACTTTCAAAGAAAACAGCAGTTCAAGTAAATTTTGTTCCCATTATAAAACCAAAGACTAAATTAAATATTTAGTCCCCTATAAAAAAATACATAGTATTTTAATTTAGGTAATGTTTTGAATTACATTAATTGTTAATATAATAGATTAGTTGAATAGCTGATTTGATAGTTAATAACATTAATTTTTTTATATAAATATATGTGATAAAATCAGTCATTTGCATGTAAAATAACATATAAAAATATAGAAATATTTTATTATTTATTTAATTATTTTTCTATTTTAACAATATTTAACTTTTAATATATTATTTATCAAATTAATTTTTTTTAGAAAACATATTGTAATTTATTATGTATTGGATTTTCCTTTAAGAAATAAATAATTATAATTTATTATATTTTTTAATTGTTTAAGAAATGAATAATTATGTTATTATTCATTAGATTTTTCTTTAAAAATAAATAATTATAATATATTATTTATTAAATTTTCTTTTAAAAAACTAACAAAAATTGATCATAAATAATGGTATCTTTATGCACATTAAATACAAATCAGCTAATTAAAAAGGATGAATTCTCCAATTTTTTAAAATTAGCCTTTTCAAGTATTAATTCCTTGACTCAAATATGTATTACTAAATATTGCGTATCAACTTAAAATTAGCTAATTGACTTGATTAAACAAAAATATAAAAGCTAATAAAAAAAAAACACCCTCTTAGCATTATTCGTTTTTAATTTGGTCTCAAATGAAGGTTGTTGAGACACCCCATGTTCACATTCAGCCAAACTTGTATGTTGTGCATCAGAAGGCCAAAGAAAGGAGGAAGGAATCATCTCTTTAATGTAGTTAAAAAGGTTCCTGTCCTCTCTCTTTTAAGCAACCTTAGTTACATGTACATTCATGGCATCTATCTTCTCTCATTTGGCAAGCCCTCCTCTCAATACCCACCTGAGAAAAATGTCAGTTGGAGCTGGTTTTCTTGGCTTGAAATCAAACTCATCAAATATTTATCCGATCACCGGATTCTCCACTCTCAGATGACTCCATTGCAAAGGAAATTGACTACATGCTCAAGAAGGGATGGATCCCATGCCTTGAATTTGATGATGTTAGATTAAAATAAATTCAGATGGCATTGTTGATTTATGTTCTATTTTCTAAATAGATGTCTTGGAATCACTAAAAAATGATCTATTCATGAACACTTGCAATGCTCTTCATATGACTGTCAGGAACCAAGAAATTGTCATACTGGTTGGTAAATAGATTTGCTTTTCTGATCAATAAATGGATCCCTGATATTAAGTGAATTATGCTTTCTATGTATTTCTCATAGATAGTTATCGAAAATTATATTTTGATCAACGTATCATATATCAAAAATTATGTTTTCTATATTCAAATATTCTTTTAAAAAAAATTTATAAAAAATAATATATTCTGTTTTTTGACCCACGTTTCTCGTAATTATGCTCAAGAAAGAGTTATTTTGTTTCCCTTCCCCTAGTTAAATTCTTAAACGAATCTCAATCTTTGGCTCTTTTCTGTTCTTTCTTATTCTTTTTTTGGTTTGTTAATATTTATGGCAAGTTAATCAGAAGTTTGCTGTCTACTCATGTTGATGTATTACCACTACTAGGTATAAACAAGATAAGTTGGAATAAATCTATAAAAGCTTTTTGTTGCTTTTCTTAGTTGGAATCCAATTTTTAATTACTGTGACAAAATCTGCCCATAGTTTTCTGACATCCTCTGTTTCGTGGAGATGTGCATTAGGACATCAATTTAATTTAATATTAGATTAGATGTGCTACATAATCATTTAGATTAGTGGGTTAGGAAATACCAAGGATTTTGACCTCAGACCACTTGTTTCCAAGGAAGTGTCCTCCCCTCATATGCATCTTGTCAATTTTTCTTATCGGGCCATTTTTTTTTAATTTTTAAAGAAAAATATATTCTTCTGTTTTGGGAAATAATTTTGTTATTAAAATTTAATATTTTAATAAAAAAAAAATTGTATCTACTTTAACCTAAATTTACATTCTTAATATTTAAAAAATTGAGGGAATTATATCCACCCTTCATGAAAACAAGCTGACAATAAGAATGATTTCATCAAAATTGTGGTTCACGGTTGTTTAATTAGATGTTTAAATTAGTTGTTCAATTTTCCCGACCAAGTGCAAAATATGCAAATATGATGAGTTAGTTCACAATAAAAATTAATTGAGTTTCATGAACATTATACTCGACTTTTTATAAAATGAGTCAACTAATTCAATTAATGTATTATTTATTTATCTTATAACTTTGGCTTATAAAGTTAAATATCAGATCAAATTGTAAACCCATCTATGAACTAACTTAACTCTACCAAATCTATCAATCACTAATCAATTCAGCAGTTATTTTAAGTATAATAAGTTATTAATGGTATAATTCATTGAAATTACCTTTGAATTATGATAATAAATGTTAAAAGATTATGTTTGTGATTTAATATAATATTATTTTTAGATGTAAATGACAAAAGAAATGCATCATGTTTATGAAAAATTAATAATCTAATTTTTTTTAAATACAAATTACTTAACGCAAAAAAAAAAAGAAAAAAATGCCCCCACCTAACTCGTAGCTCTGTCCCTGTGCTGGTTGCCTTTTCCACTACTCGTGGTAAATTGCTGCTACCGGATATGTATAGTATTTATATTATATTTGTGAGATGACCAGAGATGCAAGCAATATAACAAATTCTTGAAACCAAATGTGTTCGTTTCTAAATATCATTTTTTAGTTCCCATACTCAATAATAACTTGGACACAACTAATTGTTTCTAAGAGTTCATTTTCATGCTCTGCACACAACTTACTGTGTATACGGCACTGTGCATATGGCACATAAAATTTTTTTTTAACTTTTTGACTTAATAAAGCAGTTATTTTTCATATTTTAAATATATTTTGTATATTAATTTTTTTAAAAAAGAAAACTTTGTTATAATAAAACTTTCAATTATTTTTTCTTTTAATTTATCTTTTTTTAATTAATAGCCTATATCCTAATTAATTAAAAATTCTTATTTTCAATATTTATTTTTCTAATATTATATTATTTTCAATACTTTTTTAGAAAATCAAATGGGATCTAAAAAATCACATATCATTGCATATTTAACCTATATCTATTAATTCAACATAAATAAATAAAATAAGTAAATAATTAAATAAATAAAAATAAATAAATATATATACAATATTGTAAAATATAATTAATTAAAATTTATACAATTTTATCTTTATTTTAAATATTTTTATTGTATTAATATACTTTGACCTTAAATAAATATGAATTAATTTATCTCATATATTATCTATTGATATTAATAAGTTCTTTTATCTCATTTTACATTTATAAGTTAGTTTAACAGTAAATTTCATTAAATATTTCTAATACAATCAATTGATTTATTAATAATAACTAGTAAAATAACTAATAGATAACTTTATGCGTCAAACTGATTCTTAATAGATTATGAATTTTGAAAAAAAAAAAAAAAAAGGAATTTGGAAACACTGACACCCACAACTGAAATATAAGGAAAACATCACGTATCAGTTCTACAAATAGATCTACTTCGAAGTCTTGTGAAGATGTGTGTTATACTCCTTTCTCACATATACATATACATGCCTTCACCACTACCATTATCTTGCAGTCAGCAACTGATTGCTCAGAAATTTACATTATGTAAACCAAAGGCTGATCATAATGAAGAAGAAGAATATGGCGCTTAGCAACATTAATAGACAATATACTATTGCATCAAACTTAGAGTGATGTTATAGTTTTGCAAATTCACATATATCCTAGTTCATCTACTTTAGATAGACTGGATTGATTAAATTGAGTTAGCCCTGAGATATTCTAACATAGCATGTTATTTGTAAAGGATACAAAGTAAATAAATAAAGATATCAATTCAAATTGGGTTGAGATTGCATAGTCAGGGATGCCAACCATAACATTAGTAAATAAGATGGCTCAAGGACAGTGTATTGCCATTAAACAAACTATAAATAGATGTTTGTTCTACTGGCTGCAAGTTGAAGGGTGCCTACCAATTTGGTAGGATGCAATGTGCATAGCAGAACTAACAAGATAGTTAAAAGAGAGAGAGAGAGAAAAAAAAAATCCATACCAAAGTAGGTAGCCAACACAATAGTTGAGCACTGAAAAAGTCCAGTATCACAGCTTCAATGCTACACAAAATATAAGTAATCTAATTGAAAGCGTGAAATGAGATTTCAGCACCATGTTATCATAAATCCTTGCATGCCATTTGAGAAGTATAGAAAGATATTCGATAAAACCAAATGCTGAACACCAATTACATTGGACACTGAGTTCAAGGCAGCACAGTGGATCAGATGCACAAGACAAATAAATGAAGAAACTCCATAAGTTTTTGCATTTCTGGGTCCAACCAAGGGTTTCGGGCATCCAAGCTTCCACACGATTGAAATTGGAACCATCACCGAAGGACACCAAGCATCTGCAATTTGAACAATTACCAAAGGACATTAACCATCGACAAGTTGAACAATGATGGAGAATATATTATGATGAACTAATAACAATATAAAGATATTAATATTGTCCAGTAACAATTTCATCTGCTAGGGAACAGAAGACATGTTCTATGAAACCAACATCTGCCATAGGTGACAAAAAAATTTCACATTGGTGTACTTACAATACCTGATTTATGTGTTTCAAACTTCATGAATGAGAATCATACAAGATGAAGAATGTAACAGCATATTTTATCTAACAAAGGAAAATAATAAGGTAATAGTGCATCCACTACTGTAACCAAACAACCAATAGACAGTATTTCTAACGGACTTCTTAGCCCTTGTATAGTAGAGAATAACCCAGTGTTGCCTACAATTCGTGATATGCTACGATTTGTGATATGGGTACAAGACACGTGTGTAACAGGATTTAGATTTGTGGAATAGGTTTAGTTGGTTCACTAAGTTGGGTACATGATTTGTAGAAAAATATTATTTGATTCGTTTTGATCTATATGCATAACAATTTATATAATCTCCATAATTTTCTAATTTTTTTGTTTTTCTCTTGGAAATGAAATGAATAATCAACATAAAATTTTAGATATGTACAAAATTTTAATTAATTATAATTAAAATAAATATGTTAATATATTAGTATTTAAATTTTGAATAATTATATTTATACTTGATTATTTAAATATAATTCTTATTCAAATAGGAAAGCAAATCATTGTGATTTACATTAATTGTGATTCTTCCCTAAATTGAGATTTTCCTAAAATAAAAAATTCCGCTCATTATAGCATTTTGGTGCGTGCGAATCGATTTGCAATTCGCAAGGGTTGCTTGTGAATATGGCAACACTATGTTGCACTTAAAAAATCTTGTAAAAGTAAAAGTAATTTTTTTTAAGATTTTGAATTTAAACAGAAGTGAAAATTGAAAATAATAGGATAAAATCAATATCACATTAAAACTAATTAGAAAGTATATTATTGACTTATAATAAAATCTGTTAGATTTGGATAGAAAATTAACAAGAATAACGTGTTAATGATATAAATCACAAATTATCTTTTTACAATACTTTAAATCACATATGAATAAATTAAAATTTAAATTATACTATACATGGATAAAGTGTATTTTTTTAAAAAAATAATAATGATACTAATGATTTACTCGGCTTTTAGAATACATGCCAAATTACTATAAGCACAAAAAGTGACCAGAATTTTCAATTCAAAATGATGTGCATGTGAAGTGGAAGGACAGAACTTACAATAACCCAACAAAACAATTAATTTCTGACGTTGGCTGGTCCCGGCTATATTCCCGTGCATATGCAATCTTCAAGTTTCATATCCGTACCAATGAAGCTATGCTGTATGATCTGTGTCAAATCTGGCCATGGAAAAATCCACAAGTTCCTTTCCCAGCTGACTCAAAACTCTCTTGAATGTGAATGAGACTTGTCATCAGCAAAAAATTTGTGAACGGTCCGATCAATTTCTATGGAACTCCAAGCAGAAATGGGTGCTACTCCCCTGTCTTTCATCGTTTTTCTTATCTTGGAAACTCCTTCCCAACTAGCCATACTGGCATACATGTTTGCCAGAAGGACATATCTTCCACTATGTTGAGGCTCCAATTCTATCAACAACTTCCCAACTCTGTCCTAATTCAACAAGACCATGCATCAGACATCCATTGAGTAATGATCCCCATATAGCTCCGTCAGGTTTCATTGGCATACTGTTTATCAAGATTTCGGCCTCCTTGACTTGTCCAGCTCGAGCTAAAATATCCACCGCGTATCCATAATGCTCAATGGATAATGAGATGCCATAAATTTAAGCGTCCAAACAACCGCCACACCTCGTTCAACAGACATTTGTGATTGCAAGCAGTAAGAATACCAACCAAAGTCTCTACATTACATTTTCTGTATTTAAATATTGATTTTTCAAAAAATTGTGTAAAAAAAATGTATCCCGTCTCTATTTCTGTATTTATACATATCACATTTCCAGTAACTAACCTTCTCCATCTGTGAAGAGAGATCATGTGCCTTTTGATTCTTGCCATTAATAGTCAAACCCAAGATCATAGCACTCCAAGTAGTAACATCCTTTTCAGGCATTTTATTAAATATTGGCTCAGCAGCTTGTACACATCCACATTTTGCTTAGCAATCAATCAATGCAGTTTCAAGCTCACACTCATATTCAAAATCATTTTCATCAATGTCCAAACGAATCCGTTTCCCTTCTTCAAATCACCTGCAGCCGCACAAGCGTTAAGAACACTCACTAAAAGGGCTCTGTTTGGCTTTACATTTGTAAAACTCTTCAGCTCACAAAAACGATCAATTCCATTTCTGACATACCCAGATACCATTGCACTGTAGGAAACATCATTTCTCTGAGGGATTGCATCAAATAACTCGCGCGCTGCATTTACCAGACCATTGCTGCAATAACCAGTAATGAGGCTGGTCCAACAAACCACATTCTTGTTGGAACTTTCGTCGAACACCCCACGAGCAAAATCTATTGCTCCCGCTTAGAATACATGCTTACAACAGAACTAACAGCATATACATGTGATAAATTACCGACCTTTACAACTTGGGTGTGAACTTGTCAAAGCAAAGATAGAGAAAAATGTGCTTTGAACACCACAGTAAAAGTCTCGCACTGGGGCTGACACCTATACTGCGCATTTGGTAGAAAATAGAGAGAGACTTGTCGAAATCTGAATTTCTAGTGAATCCCAATATCATGGAATTAAAATCAAAGACATTGGGCATCGAAATGTGATTCAAAGGCCTCACCGCATAGCACAGATCACCATGTTGAGATTGAGCACAGAAAGATAAGATTTTGCTAGCGATGTAGGTGAAACGAGAAAGACCGTGGGTAATGGTATAAGCATGTATTTGCTTCAGCTTCTTCATGCTTGAGCATTCTTGCTGCAGACGCAGACAGGCATATCTGGGGCTGCTGCTGAGTATGTTTTAACTTTAGCTTTTCTGTGCCTTCCAAATAAAAAGCACTTTCAATTGTTCCATTCTGGTTGGCACTCTTATTGATTCTTCCAGCCCAAATCACACTGCTAATTCGAAAATAGATGCTTGCAATTTTTTTTTTTGTGTATGGCAGAATGTCATTGACTCTCATGCTTACAAGTGTTATTTATGATTATTATGTATACTACTGTCTTAAAATGAGATATAGAGTTCATGGTTTATAGATTCATCCTCTACTTTGAGAGTTACTACGCAATGTCAGCTGTAAATGAATAAAGTTCTGGTTTGTTCACATGCCTGTAAAAGGGTTGGGAAGGGATGTATTTAATCTCTCTCTTAGGAACAAATTATATTCATCTCTTTCAAATTTAGTGTAATTATCCTAAGAATCTTTCTATTTTTTTTTTTTTTAAGAAAGTTTCCATCTTGTTTTTAATTCAAAAATGCTTAAACTAGATTGTAGTCACAGCGGATTTATATTCATGCAAGTGCCCTCCCTTTTTTTCACCTTTTTATGATTGTATATTATACATGTGTGATGCCCACATGGAAATTTTTAAAAGATTTATATTCAACAAAATTGCATTTTAAATCTTTATCTTGAGTTACGAAAGGACGTATATAAAAAACATGAATTCTAGAATAGAAATGAAAATGAGAAGGGTATGGGTAAAGGACTAAAATTTTGAAATAGGAAAAAGTATGGGTACAGAACTAAAGGACTAAGATCTTCGTATACGTATTCATTCAGAAATGATTTATTCATCCCCATCCTCATACACTTATGAGTAAACTTCTGAATACATATCCCCATATTTATTAAATCCTTGAATCTATGTACCCATCCTTATTTCTTTATTTTATTTAAATGACATATATTTACCTATATCCTATTATATTTTTAATAAAAATTAAAGTTTAAATATAATAATAAAATAATAATTATCAAAAATGCTATAATACAAACACAACAGAGGATAACATAAAGTTTTACTTGAAGTTTATCTTAAAAAAACTTTTATTGAATCAAATCATTACATACATAATTTTAGTTATTATTATTATTATTCAAATGATGCATATTTACATATATCCTATTATATTTTTAATAAAAATTAAAGTTTAAATATAATAATAAAATGATAATTACAAAAAAAATGTTATAATACAAACACAATGAAAGATAACATAAATTAATTGAAGTTTATCTTTAAAAAAAATTATTAAATCAAATGATTACATAATTTTAGTGTTTATTATTACTATTATATAATTAAATTTATATATCTCATTATTAATATATTATATAATTATAAAATATAAGTATAAGGAGGTTTGGATAATGAAGTCCTCATACTTCATAAAATATTCACAAAAATTTCCTTAGACGTACCCATTTCCATTTTGTAAGACCCCTACCTATATCCAAATAGATAAAAATTACAAGTACCCATGCAATATGGGTTGAATTGCCATCTTTGCTTTGAAACATGTTGCCCTAGTTTAACAATGTAAAATGGATGAGTCTAGCTAAAAAATGGATCTGATCTGCACAAGTTTGAATCCATACAGATCAACCTGTTTAAACTGACACTAAAAAACAATCTTGTATGGGAAAGCCCAACTCGCTCCTTAACAAGCTGGCAGGCCTGTGCTCTAGAGTAATTCATATATCTAATTGGTCTCTATTTTGTAACATCGCGAAGGCTTCTTTTACGTCTGATTTTCTTTTTAATTGATAATTGTTTGTTAGTTATATTATAAAAATTATTTTTATTTATTTTTATTGGACTTTTGTAATGAGTTTAAAATTATTACGAAATTTTAGTAAAAAAATTATAATCAAACTATAATATACAAATTTAGTTAAAAAAGTCTTGCAACCATTAAAATAATTAACATGTTGTATCTATATGGTTTTATTTTATATTTGATTTTCCATTAGCTCACCTTATTTTTAATATAATGCTTTTAAGTTATTGTGTAACAAATTGTTAGTTTATTCTAAAGTTGGTTTTGTATATTAAGATTAACCATTTAATTGTTAAAACACCTATTGTTATAGAAATTTCAAGTTTATCATATAGTCTTGTCATATCATGGACTCTTGCTGAATCACAACTCACCTTACACACATAATGTAGAATTATGTAAATAAAATATGAAGTTATTTATTTTATGGAGAAAACTATTTAGTAATTATTTATTCCTTATTAGATTAGATATTAGAATTTTATTTATTATCCATATCTTTCAATATAAATAAAAGATCTTTGACTAAAGTTTTACTCAATATATTCATCAATTCAAATTAGTACTAGAGCCTTCAAATTAAGGGACTCTACCTACCCAAAGTACCTCATCCTAAAACACCAAATTTCAAAGGAAAAAAAAAGAAAAGGAAAAGCCTAATCTCTGTTCTGCATCTTAAACTATAGCCCAAGTTCTCCACAATTCAGCCCTAGTATGGGCTACTCATCAAGTTAACCTGGTTACTCACCATCATCAACCAGCCAGTTCAACAGCCCTTACAATTCTGGTGTAAGCCTAAAGGATTGGTATTAAATGTTCTCCACCCACCCACTAAAATAACCCACTAGACTATCACTCTATACTCGTAATCACAGAAAATTAACCTTATAGTCAAACTCAATAGCCCAAAATCAGCTGATTCCAGTCAATTCTGTCAACTCACTAGCAACCAGTCATTGGCGCGTGAATTTATGTGCCACCTCTCAAATTTGCACATGAACCACACATGCCAAAACAAATTCTACCTTCTTTGCATAACCCTATCAAACCCTTTGCACAGCCTAATCATACTATTTTGCCTCCTTTATTTTCCTTTCAAAACCTATCTCTAACCTAAAAAAAAAAGGCTACAAGTTCAAAACAAAAATAATATCTCAGATAGCCAACAAAATTCTAAACCTACAAATAACTTTTCTCTTTCTTTTTCTAGCACACCAATTATATGTAGTGATAAATCAAATAGCAATAATTATTTTTCATAGGTCAACTCTGTCAAACTATGGTTCATGGCCAATGGAGTCAACGATCACTTGACCATAACCAATGAAAACATTCCTGATTCTGAAAAAGAAAATTGATGCCCAATTATGTATGTTTTTGTGGTAATCCATTATTCCAGAATTAATTGTCTATTTCTGCCTCTATAAGACATATTATCTTCTTTGGGAACAATCCAAACAACTCTACACCAATAAAATTCAAAGGATAAATAGTGCAGTCACCAACTTAGTGAATCTCAAGCAATCTGATTATAACATGTTTACATATTTAAGCAAGGCTCAAGTTGTCATCTCTGAAATCAAACAATTAGTTATCATGACTGATACCAAATAATTCAAAACAAATTTGGATTAACTATACATGATTTTTATTATCCTTGGAATTCATTTGGACTATAACTCTATGCGTAATCAAATCCTTACCAATTTGGAAGTTCCTATGGTTAGAAGTTTGATTCAAGGTTACTCCATACACTCCAAATACCCAAAATCCAATAGACTCATCAGCCTTGATCTCACAAATTAGTTCTTATGTTTGAGGGAGAGATTGTGGTAATAGAGATGGTCGTGGTATTGGAGACTACAATGGTAATTGTCTTTATTGCACCTACTGCAAAAAGCCTATGCATACACATGATTATTATTATTTATTAGATCTAATTTTGAATAAACTAAATGTTGCTTTAGTTTTCATGAATATTTTTGTAGCATCAGAACTACGATTCTTTATTTTTTCCAAAATGATTATTTATCATTGTACATAATAAAATCAAGATCACTTGCTATCTACATAAAAAAAAAAACATGTCTGTCATCTTATATTACAACACCATGATCAAAATCAAGGTAAAGCAGTTTCTCTTCAATGACACAAATGATCAGTAGAAACCAATGGACATTGTCATCGTTAATGGAGATAAAAATCTCCTCCAAGTTATTAATTGTTGACGGTCGATTTTAGTAATTGGTCAACCGAGGATTCTAAGAACCAAACTGTTGTTAAGAGTGCAAAGAATGTAAGAGGATGGCGAGAGATTCAGAGGAAGAGAAGAGAGAACACGGAGAGTTTTATCATGGTTCAGCTAAAGTCAAGATGACCCCTACGTCTATGGTGGTTGTATTGGCTTTGAGTGGTTGTTTCACTATATAGTTATGCAAAGCAACAATACATATGCCTATGGTTATTTCTGTAGAGTTTCTACACGTATTTTTTCTATATTCCGATACAATGACTCTCCTCCCTATTTATAGGCATAGAGAGGGTTACAAATGTAATTTGATAAACTGTAAAAACTATCATTACCACTGTAGT
>JANHAO010010063.1:0-17940 GCA_026873985.1 Saraca asoca
GGAGTTTGCTTAGCCTAAGGGGAGAAGAAAATTTTTGAAATTGCACCCCTTTGCTGCCCCTTGAGCCAAGCAAACCTAACATCTATCACATCAAATATTAAATGTACAAGACTACCTAGGGCACTATAAACTGGCTTCCATAGGTTGTTTTCTACGTGTGGGACCTGATAGTCGAATTTGCAAAATGGCAGTGTAGGTTATTTGCTGGCCTTATGCTTGACTTCAACAAGCTTCTGGCTGGGATAGGCTTCGTCCTAGCGAGCTCGAGCTTGTACGCTAGCGTTGCTGTTGGTTTATGACCTTAGGCTTGTTCGGCCAATGAGCTCAAGTCTTTAGCGAGCTGAGGTCCTTAGCGTAGTGACCTTACGGTTTGGCGAACTCGTCCCTTTGTCAGACTTGGCTCTTCTGGGCTTTTGCTAGCTCACTTCACAGTGTCGAATTTTACGAATAACAAATAGTTAGTGTGAAAGGTATAATGTGATTTTTTTTACCAATTTTATAACTCATTATAAAATTTATTGATTGAAAATGTATGACAGTTGCATTCACAGATAAGCTTGCCACTATTTTCTATTTTTTGCATAGCCAGCAATTCTATCAATGCCACAAATGGAAGGTACTATATGTATTAAATTGAGTTTATTAACTCTTGATTGCTAAGTTCACAATCTATCAAAATGCTGAAAGATCTAAATTACAATAGTAGATCAAAATATGTTAATTTTGTTGACCAAAAAATGTACAAAATAGGATCTCTTACAACATCTTTCCAAGGCAGTCACAATAGAGTTATAAAAGCTACATTGCAAAAATACAAAGTTAGGACATCCTAGCCTTATTGAACTGTAACCAAGGCCAGCTAAAATAGAAGTAACATTCCATACATTTTAGCCTGGTCTCAATTAATTAATCTATCCTGAAAATTGTAGTCTAATTAAGGAAAGCCTATTTTGGGCCAATTTGCTGATCATCACAAGACTCATAAGGTGAAGTACAAACCATGTTATATAACACATGAAAATGTTATCTCAACCCATATTTAATTATTTTCTCAAAATTGTAAGCTTCCTATCTTGTAACATTTGAGATTTTCTCTTTAGACTAATAATTTTTAAGCCAAAGCCTTATATTTCTTTGTAAAATTTCAAAATTTGTGAACATAGAAGAAATAGAAAAGAAAGAGAAGAAAAGACATGAAATAATTCTCTGTTGTATTAATTTTTAAAGATTTGTCATGTGATTTCCATGCACTTGAAGACTATGAGAAAGATACCATAAACTTACCTTCAATCATCCTAGAAAGAGATGACCACCATCCATTTGGAAATATCTAGCATTGGTCTAAGATCCCTTAATTTCTTTATCATGTTACCATTTCAAAACCTCCAACAAAGTTACAACAACATCCTTTGTCTTCTTAAGTATACTACTCTTGTCTTCTATTTCTAGTCTTTGAAGGTCATTGTTGGATGAAGTGAGGTTGATAGTTAAAGCGAACTAGGTTATGGCAATCTAGCAATATGAAGCCAACCATCTTCTCTGACCATCTCTCTTCTCTTGCCAACCTATTCCACCATCTCTATCAAGTGCTAAATTGTGCAAGTATGTAGCATTTGTAGCCCCATTACTTTCCACCATCTTAGAGAAGGAACTACATTTATTTGACAGTAGCTCTGGGGTGTATCTTATTCAAGAACCTATAAACACAAAACTTTGATATCAAAAATAGAAATGACTCAAATAAACAATAGGGCTAGGATTTTAAAGTTAGTTTAAAAGTAAAATGTAGTTAGATCGACTAGTTCAAAAATTTGATTGTTTGGTTTATTCACAACTTGCATGTAAAATAAATTCAACTATTGGATTAAGTGCTTGTCATTTAATTTAGGTCATACTCATATAATTTTCAATTAATTATTTTAATTAGAAACTAATTTATACTCCATCAGTATGTCTAGAAAAATCATGTACCATATGTTTGTAGAATATAAGAAATTATCAATAATTTAAACATAAATATTCATTCATCTAAAATTTGGCATGATTGATTAACTTAATCTCTCAAGAGTCAATGGTGAGTTCAATGAAACCACATTCTACAAGTTACATAATGGTGCATCAATGTAAACTAATCTTGATATGTGCTTACTCATTTGCATATGTATGGTGAGAGACAAAGAGTTAGATCAAGATAATGAATATATTGCGAGCATACCTAACCATGATCAAGCAAAAGAATCTTGTCATAGTAAAAAATGATGTTAAGTTGATAAGCAATAATAAGCATATTAAATGATTTAAATTCTTCTAGAATTGTTTTTGTAAGAGAATGTTAGTTCTAATGTTAACTACCACAATTGCCTTATCAAGAACCAATATCTTTAACCTCAACAATAATTGCTCAAGCAAGACTCAATAATTGTTGCTATCTAACATTGAAGTTCTCCCCTGCCTCAGATACCTAGACACATCATACTTCCAATGATGATTAAGTTGTGATGTGGAAGAAGAATCAAAAGTTGTACTGTTGGAAAGTTTATGGCATTATAGAAATCCTTAAGGAGATGTGTAGGGAACTTTTTCAAGGTTTGGATAGAAGGTTACTGTCAAAATGAAGTTATGTTATTGTTGGATATTCTAAACAAGGTTTTCCCCCAATTGATGATAGATAAGCTTTATTTGTTGCTTATTAATGTCCATTCTAGTTGATCCATGTGCTACTTGCAATTTACAATTCTAATGGGCATTCATGCTTGTTGATTGAATCTTTAAAGCTTCCCTTCCCTTTTCAAAATTTTGGTTATGCAACTGCCTAATAAACTGACACCTAATTGCTACAAATGCATGTATCAACACATTCTTTACTCCCAAAGTTGTCAAGCTAAGTAAGCTGATAGAAAGTTATTAATGGCTTGCATGCTATATTTGCCATGCAAAAATATTGTGATAGTCGAAAATTTTAAAAAATAAACAAATATGTGTGGTTAATAAAAGTTGACCTATAAGAGCAAACTCATGCTTTAACAATATGCACAAAAATAAAACAAAAATCCATAAAACAACACACTTTGACAATAACTCTAAAGAAATGAACATGATTGAAATCATAGCCTTATTACTCTAAATCTCTAATGTGTACCTCACTTTCCTTACTCCTAAACACTAATCCAATTTTATTTCTTCATTTGTTAGGCAAAACCAGATAAGTTTATCAGACAAAGTACTATCTTACAAGTAAAACAAGCTAAGGAACAAAGCTAAACATTTTCCAAAAGAAAGACATGCAATAGATAGGATAAGATTAACGAGATATTAGAATCATTAACCTTCAGTACATTCAAGTAATAGCATTATTTTTGGCTAAAAGAATAGGATTCCAAAAGTAGATAAACACCAATAGCATGTGTACATAAGAAATAACCATTCCAATTACAATATTGTAGGAAAGATTTTGCATAAATAATTGATATCTAGCAGAAGTCCCAACCACTAAATAGGGTACAAAAATTAAGAAATATGACAAATTATACATGGGGAAAAACTAAAAATAGAAATAAAAAACTAGAAAAAAAAAGTAAGAATAGTGGCAAAAAAAAAAAAAGAATGAAGGAAAAAATACATGGGAAAGAAATAGGAGAACCTTAAGGAAGCAAATGCCATTGAATTAGCATCGATTTTGGATTTCGAAGCATACTTTTAAAAACTCAATTGAACAAAATGTTAAGGAAGAGAATGGTCATAGAAATAGGAAGGACATATCAAGATTTGATATCCTTCTATGTCGATGGCTCAAGAAACGACTATCACTACTATTGTCTTCCTCCTTCGATGCACAGCTACTCCTCTGCCTTTTAACTTTTTTAATCACAATACCTAGAACATTTTGAAGAAAATTGAAAGATCAAATTGCAGTTATGTTAAATTGTAGGTCAAAGGATGAAATTGCAATATTTAAAAGTTGCAATGGAGCTGTGGCTGTCCTTTTGCTTATGAGTGCATAAAAAAGTGGGTGAAAATTCAGTGGCTACAAAAAAGCCATATAAGCGGGGTTTAGTGCCTTAGTTTTTAACTAGGCATTGAAGTTTGCACCATAATCAAATACATGACTAATTTGATAAACATAATAGTTATGACAATCATCACCATCTAGTCTAACTATTTTCATGGTTACTGGATCTCACACGCTATTTACAATTATCAACTCCTAGTCCAACTACCTTTATGGTTACAAGATCTCATACACCACTTTGTTTTGATCATTTTAAAGTAAAGAGATTGTAGGTTGGCATTGTTTTGTGACTTTATTTTTCTTACTTTACTAAAACATATATTTTTTTCTTTTGCCTTCTTGAAGACTGGAAAATGTACTAATAGCCATTGAAGTTTTATTAATAGGTTAGGTAATGGTAGTGCAAGTGAAACATTGTCGATTCAATGGTTTGTTCATTGTAGATTACTTTGAGGATCATATTTTTAGCAATATGGCAAAAGAAGGAATCTCAAAAGAATAAGCTCAAGCTCAGCTCATTTAATTTGTTTAATTCACTTTTTTTTAGAAAAAAAAATTAACCAAAATATAAATAATCTTTATTTATAACTAGAAAAACATTCATATCTTTAGTTCTTTAAGTTATCATTTTATTTTTTGATTTTTTCTATTACTAAATTTATGCAAACTGTGAAGTCATTTAGTAAATCACTCTATTAAAAGATAGATACTAAGTATTTAAGAAAGATCAACCTAACTATATCTGTAATATGATATTTAAAAATAATTATATGATATTATATATTTTATACCAAGATAGTATACATAAAATATATAATATATATAAAATTATATTATTAATTATTTTTTTAAACAATCTATTTTTGAACTAAATGTGCTGAGTTTTAAGATTTTCAAGTTTGACTCATTTAATAATTGGGGCCTAATTTCATGTTCAACCTTGTTTGTTTATAAATGAACTGACCCAAACCCAACCCATGTGCAAGTTAAACTTATATAGTTCACAAATAGCTCGGTTTGTTTACACCTTCACTTATAAAAAGGCATAGTTGTTCATTTGATCTTCGTTGGCCTCATATTAGGAGATTTTTCAAAATATTTAGCCTAGAAGCTAGTTAAAACTTTGACAGATTTGTTAGCCCAATTAACTAAGTTTATAAACATTGAAAGGTAGAACAAGCAAAAAGGCTTGCAAAAGGAAGAAATGATAACTAGTTGAATGAATATTGGAATGAAATGAAAGATAAGTTCATCCCTAAGCCTCACTTTGATGACTACACACCACTTAACACCATCTTGAGGAAGATTACGGATGATGTTAAGGTGGTCGAGCTGACGAGGCTCTCATTAAACAAAAACAAGAATGATTAGATGAAGGAGAATGGTTGATGAACACAATTTATAAACATTTTATATCCCTTTTATACTTAATCTTTTGTTGTGTTTATGTGCTACATTAGATATTTGTGATTAATTTCTTGATTTGGCTAGTTTTGGAGCTTAATTGGATTAATTCGGTAATTTAGTATTATTTCAAGTTTTTGGATGTAATAGGAGTTCTAGACTTCGATTTTAGGTGATTTTTATGTCTTTGGGAAGTTAGAAGACACAAGCCCAGTTTAGCTATTTAGAGGGTTGAAGTTAGCCCAAAAGCTGAAATAGAGTGTTGACTAGCTAACTTAGAACTGGCATCGGTATTTTGATCATATTTGGAGCTTTAGACCTCATTTCAGTATAAACTTAAGCCCATTAGATAGCTAAGATTCACCTCTACAACCTTCATGAAGAGCTCATGGTCAAAGTGCACTGTTTTGATTAATTTTTAGGGCTATTAATCTAAGTGACAAATTCTTTACAAGTTGGACTGCTCTACAAGACTATTGAGTTTTTTAGCCCATAATTTGAGTTAGAAATCAAATTTTTGATTAAGATCAAGGCCATTGAGTTATTAGGAGATAGGACTATAACTTCTATGAAAAGGCTCAGGTTCAATTGTGCTTCCATCTAACCTTAATTAGTAGCTGAAGTAAGAGGAGATGGGGTAGAGTATAAAGATATGATATTAGTAGTCATTTAGGAAACTTTTCATTTTATCTCACTTTTATGATAAAGAAGGAGCTCTTCTAGGGTGAGAACATCAGTCCCTTTCAGGTTTTCTCTTTTTATTTTTATTTTTATTTCTTTTATAATGTGTAATTTATCTTTTCTTTCAATTTAAGAGAAATTTTGCTTCAATTCTCTTGTTGATTATGAGATTTGTTTCTACTGTTAATTTGTTCCCAATTTGATTTCCTTATTTTATGATTTAATAGAATTAATTTCTTTGAATGATTGATTAATAGGGTTTGTTAATTGATTAAGCATTGTAATTAACTGCTAGTTAAACCTCAATAACCAAAGTTGTTTATGACTGTTTGGCTTGAGTAGCACTAGGGTTTTTGATTTTGCATCAATACCAATCAATTATTTTAGAGAAATATAGGGTGATTGATAAATTTACTATTGGCGTGAATTTCCTAATCAGTCTTGGTTTTCTCTAGCTTCTAATGTTATTGTTGAGTTGATTGGGGTACTGGACTTTGATCAATTTAGTAATAAAGATTAATTCAAGTATTGGCCTTGGTTAACAAAATTAAAAGGAACCCTTAAATTGAAGCTTTTCCATTTTAAGTTTCCTTTTCTACATTTAATTTTCTTAATTATGCTTTTGCCTATTGTCTATTTTTATATTCTAAGTAGTTAGCCAACAAACCATTGTCTTTTACTTTCATACACTAGATTAATCACTAGTCACTGTGGATCGACTTGAACTTATCCTACTATAAGTTAGAATAGTTTAACATATTATCTTTGTTGATTTTGACAATTGTAAATGGTAATGATTGTAAAATGGTAAGTGTTGAGTTTATTGATTCGAGGGAAGATAAGAGAGGGAAAAATCCAAGACTTGGGTATGAACTTCAAGAAGTTCAAATATTTAGACCACAAGATGAGAGAACAATTAAAATTAATATTGACCTATCAACTAATTTAAAATAGTGATTGATTAACTTGCTTAAAAAATATATGGAAGACTTTGCTTGGACAACCATTGACATACCAAGTATTAATCTAGACACTGCTCAACACAAATTAACCATCAATTTGAGCATAAAACCTGTCCAATAGAAGAAGAGGATGTTTGGTGTCAAACAATCGATTGTTATCAAAATTTGAAGTAGACAAGCTCTTAAAGGTAGAGTTTATAAAAGGAGGTTCCTCGTACTACTTGGCTATGTAATGTGGTGATTGTTAAAAGGCAAATGAAACTACAGACCTTGTGGAAGCACTAGTTTTATGCCAAATTCTCCAAATATGATTTTTGGAAGAATAGTGTGATGTTCCTGGGGCATATCATTTCTCAAGATGAAATTCAAGTAGACCCTCAGAAGATGGAAGTAGTGAAGAAGTGACCACATCCCATGAATGTTATAGAAATAAAAAGCTTCTTGTGACTAGCTAGATATTACCAATGATTTGTACGAGACCTTTTCAAGGATTACAACACCTTTGACCCAGTTGATTCAGAAAGGAGTTCAGTAAGTATGGACGAGCAAATGCAAGAATAGTTTTTGGAAACCAAAATAAGTCTCACCACTACCCCAATATGGGGATACATGATATTTTGCGATGTATCTAAGATAGGTTTAGGATGCATATTAATGTAAGGTGGAAGCATCATAGTGTATGCCTCTCGATAAGTGAAGAAGCATAAGTAGAATTATTTGACTCATGACCTAGAAAATAACTCTGTATGAGTGGTTAAGGAAGATTGTGAAGAAGATGAAGTGGTGCAAACAATGAAGTACCCTATTTGAAAACTAGTAGTAGACATGTCTTAGTACAAGTGGAAATTGGGCATATTGTTTAATGCATGTGATGATTTCAAGAAGGCCTTTGCTACATATGATGTGCATGCTGGTAGGACACTAAGGTTATATCATGACAAAGTTAGAGTGAGGGTTAAGTGTGAGGATGGTTGTAAATACTATGCATTTGTAAAGAAGCTGAGAAGAGAAGATACTTGGCAATTAAGGAGGCTTGTCAATAAGCACACTTGCAACAGATTGTTCAGAGTAAAGATGTTAGCTTTAAAGTGGCCAAGCAAAAGAATAGACTAATTTGTTGAATAAAATCTGAAGATGAAGTTGAAAAATATAGTTAACAATGGCCATATTGAATGGAATGATGGAATTAGCAGGTCTAAAGCACATAAAGCAAAGAAATGTGCAATAAGTGATGTTGATGGATCATTTTGGGAATTATTTGGGAGGTTGACTAATTAAGAGATAAGAAGGTCCAATCCCAGATCTTTTACCATAATTTTAGTATAAAGACTAGCAAGTTATGAGAATGACATTCTAGTGTCACTTAGCCTTATCCTTATTTTCGGAGGTAGTATGTTTGCTTAAATGCATGCAAGTAGTCTTTCATGACTTGTAGGCCTATCATAGGCCTAGATGGCTATTTTCTAAAAGGAGAATATATAAGACAATTGTTTGCAGCTATAGGTAGGATCCCTAATGATCAAATGCTACCAATTGCATTTGCGATTGTGGAGGTTAAACTTAAGGATTCTTGGACTTCGTTTCTTGCACTATTAATAGAAGATCTTGGTTGTAGCTCTATCAAGTCATACACTTTCATTTTTGACCAACAAAAGGTATGCTACCAATGGCTTTTATTATTTGTTGACCTAATGACACTTATATTAATTAGTCTAATTAATAAAAATTATTGTTGCTGGTTGTAGGGATTAGTGCCAACATTTAAGGAGTTATTACCTGATGTGGATCAAAGGTTTTGTGTAAGGAACTTGTATAACAACTTCAAGAAACTCTATCATGGTAATCACCTAAAGCATCTTATGTAGAATGTAGCCAAAGCTACATACCTTCATGGGTGGGAAAGGATAATGAGGGAAATCTAGAAAGTTGATGATGATGCTTACAAAGATTTACTGAAAATCCCTTCAAGTATTAGAGCAAATCAAGCTTTAGTTTCTAACCCAAGTGTGACATTTTACTGAATAACATGCCAGAAACATTTAATAGTGTGATTTTGGATGTAAGAGAAAAGCCAATAGAGACCATGTTGGAAGAAGTAAGGACCTATTGAATGACTAGATGGACTAACAATAGAAAGAAAATTTCACAAATATAAAGAATTTGTGATCCCTAATGTTAAGAAGAGGTTGGAGAAAGAAATGACCAAATCTACCAGATTGATACCCACTTGGGGTGAGGTAAAGAAATTTACGGTTGTTAGTGATAATACTAAGTTTGTAGTAGATCTTAACATTAAGGAATGCGGTTGTAAGAAATGGCAATTGACTGGCTTTCCTTGTTGTCATGCTATAATTTGCATCAACTTTTGTTTAGTAAGACCAGAAGACTATATACTATCCTATTTTATGAGGGAGGCTTACATTGTTTGTTATGGACCCATTATAGGCCCCTCTAATGGGACAAACATGTAGCCTACAACAACCTTTGATGATATTTTGCCTCCTAAATTGAGAGTAGCTACTGCCAGACCAAAGAATAGGAAGAGGAAAGAAACCAATGAAAAAAAGAAGCAAACAACTAATACTACCACAATGAGTAGAAAAGGGGTAAAATTAAGTGTGGGAAATGCGCTACTTTTGGACAAGATTCAAGAGCTTGTAAGTCTATGGGGGGTGCAAGACAACCTACTCCTACTGCAAGCCAACCTACTCGTGGTGCAAGCTAACCTTTTGGTAGTGCTGCTGCAAACCAGCCTATTGCTGATGTAGCCAATGCAAGCCAACCTACTGCTAGTGCTGCTGCCACAAGTTAGGGAGCCTTTGTTGTAAGGAAGCCACATGGATTCGTGTCTGTAAGCCAGCCACCACCTTCAATATATGCAAACCAACCATCTGTAATCCAGTCATATGCTGCAAGCTAGCCATCAACTTCTACCAAACAAAAGAGGATCAAAAGGAAGAAAATTGTAAGCCACTATTTTCTTTACTGTAGGAAGAGTTTTATTTATTGCCACTAACTTATTCTTGCATTGTCTTGTTTTTATTCAAGGACCTAAAGGATTGGATTTGGTTCTATTGAATTACAAGAGCAAAAAAGATGTCACTCGAGCAAGCTTGTTGGTAGTTGCATGTGGGATTGGGCATACTGCCTATCAACATGAGGATGGCCCAGCAGATAGAAGTTAATTTCATGTTTGGGAAATAGAGGTTTTGTTGTGGTCCAATGTAAGGGAATCACTTCAAAACTTCAGCTTAATGTAAAGGCTAGCTTGTTGCCTTTGATGGCCATATTATCTAATATACTGCCAGATTGCTTTAAATGGCATTTTAGCATTTTTTTTCCAAGCTGTGCTTCCTCAAATTCTTGTTTATTAATTGTAGTAAAATCCAGGTTATTTTGTCCATGTTTCAGTAGCATTTTTGGCATTTTCAATGCCTTTTGTCCATAACTTCCTATGTCAAGAATTCCACGCAAAGTTAACAGCAAAACCATCCCCTTTTCATTGAATTTCATTTGTGGCTTGGAGCCTATCAAATTGATAGAATAAAAGGTTTTACGAAGAATCACATAAGAGTCTAAGTACACCTAACTACACAAAACAAAATCATGGCTTATATAAGGCCTGTTTAGAAGTATTTTCTAGTGTTTTTGTTTTATTATTTTTGAAAATAATTTTTTAAAAACAGTTTCTAAAAATAGTTTTTTTAGAATAAAAAAATAAAAAATTTATTTGAATGTAAATTTTGAAAACAAGTGTTTTCTTTATTTTTGAAAATGAAAAAAATATATTTAACATTATTTATAACTTTGTCATTAATGAAAATAGGTATTTTTCTTATTTTTGAAAAAAATCTGAAAATAACTATATACAAAAATAAGGGAAGACACTAATTTGGTGTTTTCTGAAAACTGTTTTTTAGTTACAGTTTTAGAAAATTATTTTTGAAAAATAATTTTTAAAAACAGATTGTCAAATATATTTTTTTATTTTTGTAGAACAGAAAAATAAAAAAATTATTTTTGAAAACAAAAAAATTGTTTCCCAAACAGGCCCATAACTTCTTCAACGTAAAAGTTCACAGAATTTCGCATAAATAATTATTAATCTAAGTCCAATTATTCATGTACTTAATATCATTCAGCTATTATCACCGGTTTCTGGTTGACTTTCTTGATTGTGCATTTTGTAGCCAAAAATCACAAAGCCGAAATGAAATTTCTGTCCACAAAAAATAGGAAAATTAGAACACTAGCAAACTTTATGCAAAGATTGGTGATAATGATCCTTGAGTGTGTTAAAAACAATACAATGCCATGACATTTGAATTATGTGCAAAAATTTGCTCGTTATATGTCAAATCAAGAATATTGATGACAAGAATAAAAGATCTTTGACCAAATGTTAGCAGAAAAGATGATAAGGAAGTATAAATGTAGATCACACGCCTTCATCATTGATAATCAAAGATCTGCTAAAATCAATCATCATCAACAGGTAATAAGTGATATTAATGTCGATTCATTATAAGATGACAAAAATACAATGACATATAAACTTCGTCAACAATTTTGAAGTAGTAATCACTGGATAAGAATTATAAACACATTTTAGTAAGAAATTTCACCGAAGAAAGAAAAGAAATTTTTTTGAAACATCTAACAAAAAATTCTTGCCAAACTTAAAGAACATAAGATGGAAGAAAATAATCAAGAGATATTCAGTCTTGAACTTATAAAGTAACAATACTGAAATGGAATCGAAAAGATAATAACTACAGAGCACAGAAATTCAAATTGAGAAAAGTTGTGAACAGACTTCCTAAAAGATAATCGATGATACTAGGAGGATCGTAGATAATCAAATAGCAGAACTTAAATGATGAACACATAAATTTCGTGTGTGTTTAGCACACCAAAATTCTTAGTTTTTAATATCTAAATTTAGTCAAATAACTCTTTTTCATATTTTGGAGGTATTTAGTGTACTAACTTAAAAAAAAAAAAAATTCTCTTTTAAGAAGTTATTCTAAGTAACTTATATCTTATTAGAATAAAATTTTCTATTTTTTTTTCTAATTTATCCATATATTTTTGATTAATTGATAGTCTCTCTTTTTGGTTAATAGATAATCTATATCCTAATTTTTTAGAAATCATCATTTTTAATGCTTATTTTTCAATATCATACTATCTTCAATATTTATTTTTTTTCACAAGATCAAAGAGGACAAAAAAACTCATATATCATTGCTAGGGATGGCAATAGGTTGGGTTCGAGTGGGTATGTCAATATCCATACCCGTATTCGCTAAAAAATTTCATACTCATATCCTATCCGTACCCGCAAACACTATAGTGGGTTTGGATATAAGTTTGTACTCATGGGTATGAGTATACTTGTCAGAACTAAAAAAAAAAAAAAATCTAAATTACAGTTTGAGCTTATAAACTTTTCATCGACTTCAAATAGATCCTTACTAAAAATATAAAATTATGTTATGGCCCCAACGGAAAATATCAAAATTTCACTTTAGTCCCTCAGTCAACATTTTTATCTTATTTTTTTTTAGATATTACATACACTACTCAAAATGACGTCGTTTTGTTTATATAAAAAATATTTTTTATTTAAACGGGTATGGGTATGAATATTTTCTCAGACCCATACGCTACCCATACTCATTACGGGGTATGATTTTTATACCCATACCTACCCGTAAACACTTTTTCTCATACTCATATCTGCCCATCACGGGCAGATATTTACGGGGAAATCGGTATGCGGGTAAAATTGTCATCCCTAATCATTACATATTTGGCATATGTCCAGTAATTCAATATAAATAAATAAAAATAAGTAAGTAAGTAAATAAATAAATATATGATACAAAATATAATTTAATTAAATTTTAGATAATTTTATTTTTATTTTAAATATTTTGATTGCATCAATATACTTAGACCTTAAAATAAATGTGAATTAATTTATTTTATATATTATCTAATCATGTTTACACGTTCTTTTATGTTATTTTATATTTATAAGTTAGTTTAATAGATAATTTTATTAAATACTTTTAATACAATCAATTAGTTTATCAATTTTTAACTTTTAGTTAACAGTTAATAGCTAATAATTAATAAAATAACTAACAGTTACCTTATTAGCTAATTTTTTTAATTATTTATGTTAAATAAACTCTTTATTGATTAAAATCAATGGATTGAAATACCTACAAGGAAGCCTAAGCGGTGAAAACCATAAAAATCCTTCCAATGTTGAAGTTAGAACTTCTTGTCATCAAGTAGTAAGCGTGTTCAAAATTGACTAGATGAGCACAGCAGAGTTTTTAAGAGATCCAGAAAAGATAAAATAGTCTTTCCAACATAGCTAACAGAATAACTGCTTCCAATTTTACTGGTCTGTATGATAACTCTTATTGGACACATGTAAAGTTTGAAGGAGTGCCATGTGTGCATGTGTGATTGGTTCCAAGATTTATATTTATTAAGATCCACGATATACTTCGCATTTAACCCGTCTAATAAATGAGAAATATAAAGTGACTAGCATAATGACTGAATATCAATTTCTTTATGGTCACTTTGTCTGATTGTAATTATCTTATATCAATAATTAGTGACAAACTGGAGGAATATTTTGGAGGAGCTGATATATAAATTATTAAGGATTTTCGCAAAAATATTTTAACTTTTGAGTAAATTTTCTAAAAAGAAAAATTAAAACAAAGAATTTTTTTTGTAATTTTCCCAAGTTTGGGCTAAAGCCGTCCTCAAACTCTATCGTAGCTTCACCACTATCAATAATGTACCTTATAGTGGGAAACACGTAAAGAGAATATAAAATTCATGATGATATCCAAAAAAAATAAAAAATAAAAAGGTAAATTCAACTCTAAATGGTAAACTAAACCACAAACAGGTACTTAACTCATAAAAGCATAAATTATCCAAAGCCTCACATGACAACAATCCAAACGCAAGGAAAGTATATTCAATATGTAAATATTTACCGTGTCTAATTGGTTTGTTTATATTTGAGATAAAACGTTAGAATATTTCCGAGATAGACTTACATATTTTAGATTACTAATAAAAGTGGGAATTATAATATATATGAATATTAAATTAAATTATATTTTTATATAATCTTATTTAAGTGATAATTTGATTTGAGCGTCTGATAACAATTAGGTCTATGTAATATAGTTGGTGTGATCCTTATTTTACTAGATTTATTTTGTGATATATAGTTCAATTTGGTAAGGTTTTTTGCTTGGTAAGATGAGGCGGTCCCCAATCTCTAGCTAACTTAGTTTTGCTACCTTTCCCATTTGGTAGTAGAGGTTTTTCCGCTTCTAACAGCTAGGTTTCAAAGATAGAGTGCTTGCTTAGGGGGTTAGCCATCCTATTGAAAAGATTAATCATACTAAAACCTTAGATTCATAAGGAAATGTAGGTAAATAATTTTAAACTCCCTTTTATTTTGTAATTTGTATATTGTTCATACTCGTAACATGATTATCTTATTAGTTTGTTAATAAACTTTTATCAATTGGTATCATAGTCGGATTAATTATGTTATGTGATTGAATTATGTGGGAACTTTGTTTATAATTTGTATTATTATTATTGTTTGAGACTGTGATAATTTTTGTTATTAATTATTCTCAAAATTTAGAACATTGTGAGAAAATTTAGATTAATTTAGTGTCTTACAACAATATATTATTGAAATTTTTTGTTAGAATAATTTCTTGCGAGTTGTATGAACAATTTGCACAAATCAATTTCTGAATCTGTGTGTATTTTGCTGGCTTTTTAATTGAAAGCCATAGATGAACCTTCAAGGTTTTTCTTGAAAGGGGATTCATCAAAATTAAACACAAAATTGATGTTGGTTTCTTCATACTGAAGTTTTGATTAGTGTTAGAATCATATGAGTAACAAAACCCCCCAAATTAATTTGATTGAAAACCCATTGAAATAGTTAATTTGAATGGAAATTTGGATCAAAACACAAGTTTATGTTTTGGTTTTCAACCTCAAAATTGAAGCACAATTTTTCAATTTTTCTTTAAATTGAAGCATGGTTTAGTATTAGATTACTTTTAGGATGAAAACCTATAATCTCTTCTTTTTTTTTAAGAGAAAATGGCCAAAAAATGGCCGAATTTGAACCAAGTCATGACTGCATTGATGTGAGTCAAGAAGACTTGAAACCAAGGGTGTCAGATTGAGAAAAAGGTTGATGCAAATGTCTAATGCAAAGCTTCCTCGCACAGGCAGTGCATGTGGGCCATGCCCTTATTTTCCAATATTGAGTCAAGGTGGTTATTATAACATTGTGCTCCACTCTATGAGCAAAATTTTTGGTAATTTTTTTTTGGAAATAAAAATGATTTATTTAATTTTTGCTTAATTTATTTGAGTATTAATTTAATATTTTTTCCCTAAAAATTTTGCTATGTAATTCTTGCATGTTGAACTATAGTATGTAGTTTTTCTAGAATTTTATGATATCTTTTATTTATTAAATGAATTTTGCATGATTATATGCATAAATTTGTAATTATATAGGAATCATGTTTACTTATATTATGTCGTGAAATTTTGTGCAATTGTTTGCTCACTTATCTAGGCCTAGTTGAATAATTTGATAAATAAAATTATTTATAGTTGTATTAAAGAGAGTGCTAGATTAATAATATTTATAACTTATCGGTGTAATATTATTAATATAGTTTTGTTATTGATAATAAGTGTTAGGGCTAAATGTTCTTAAAATTTTGAGCATCTCATCAATGTCAGGGTTTAAGAATATAATATTTAATTTTTGTATTATATTATAAACTCTTAAATGCCTTATTGGTGTTTGGTTTTATGGTATAATGGTGTTTGCAATTGCATAGTTTATGTTTAATGAGGAAAATTGAAGCATGATTAAGTTTTTATGTGCATTGTATGTATATTTATGATTAATTTTATAAATGATTTTCCTTAGCTTCTTTGCCTATACAATTGATGTGGGTGAAAATATTGAATGGGATGAACTATAAGGACTAGACTTGAGTCACTAAAACTTTATCTAACGATGACCAATTTAGACTTGACATTGAGAGAAGAGGAGTCAGTTATAAATGCAAAATCTATAGCTAAACAAAGGGCCTAACATGAGAAATGGGCACATTCAAATAGAGTGTGTCTAATGGTTATGAAGTACACAATGGATAATACTATTAGGCAAAGTTTTCCTAAACCTCAGAATGCTAAAACCATTCTTGATTCTATTGCCGACAAATCGTAAAGTCTAATAAAGTCAAGAAAGTTCATTACCTCTCATTGCTTGAAAAGATAACTTATGATGGTGTTAGTGAAGTACATAGCATATTATGAAGTTGTTCCACTATTATAACAAGCTATAAAATATAAAAGTTAATTTGGGAGATAATTTCCTAGTCTGGCATGCACTAGAGTCCTTACATGCTTAATTTGATATTTTAAAGACATCCTATAATACCTAGAAGGATGAGTAGATTATCAATGAGTTAATTTCAATTGTTAGTCAGGTTGAAAAGGACATGAATAAGGGAAAGATTTTGGTAGTTAATTTGTTTCCCACAATTCCATTTCAGAATAAGGAATTAGAGCATATTGTAACACCTGGAAATTTGGAAAATAAAAAGGGAAATTTAAAATTAAATTTGAAAATTTAAGAAGGACTAAACTGAAAAGCTTTCAGGGACTAAAGTGAAAAACTTTATTTTCGGGTGGGGTAAATTTTGAAATATCGCAAAGATGTGGGGACAAAATATAATTTTTCCAAAAACAATTTTAATTACAAAAATCCCCCCAGCTACCTCTTTTTCCTGGTGCACTTCTTCCTTTCTCTCAGCCTTTCTAGAGAATTCCCGAGCTCTCTCTCTCTTTCTCTCTCTTTGGTTTCTTCTTCTCTCTTCTGGCTTCCCTCTCTCATTCGGATCTCCCTTTCTTCTTGGGCGAAGCCGTAGCTGGACAACGGTTCCTTCGGTCAGCCGGTGTAATCCTGGATGTGCAGCAATAGGCAAAGCCGAAAGTCTTTTTGTCTTGGTCCGATGGCAAATGACGAAGCTCGGCCATCGTCTATCTCCTTCATCCACGAGTCCCAACGGCTCAAGCAAGACTTCCTCCTGACTCCGGCATTTTGCAACGTGAGCTTCCCTCTTCATGCGTGCAATTGCTCAGCTGAAACTGGTTTGGCAATGGTTGTGATGTTCGACTGAGTAGCTCAAGTCCACCGTGGTTAGTTGTTGTAGTTCGGGTTTCCTCTGGTGACCTCCTCTCCCTTCCTCCGGTATGTCTTCTTGGCCGGCCTTCTTTGCTGGAAGCTCACGGCAACTGGACTTTCTTCTTCCTCCCCTGTTTCGGCCCCTATTTGGCCAACGTTAGGTTTTGGGCTGCCGACAGTGCTCCAGCCGGTGGTGAGCTGCAGTCTGGTACTTTGAGCTGTTGTGAGTATTCTTAAATCATCGGATTTATTCTATAGTAACTTTACAGTTAATTTTTAAAGATATTATGTTAAAGGCTCTAAAATAGTATAATTTGTTCAACAGTCTCCACAGGCTCACCGGTGGCATCCCAGCTCCAGCTGAGCTGGCTACTAACACTTTAGACTCTAATGAACATTCCTAGAACAAAAGATTTATTCTGTAGTAATCGTGTGATTAGATTTCAAGATAGCCGTGTAGAACCCTTATGAGTAAAATTCCAAAAAATTGATAATTTGTGGATAAATGGCCTCAGGAATTTCTTTGGAAAGGTGATGAAAATATAGATACCCCAATCTGTGAGATCACAGTAAATTTCTTCCAGTGGACAGTTCTG
>JANHAO010010064.1:0-17929 GCA_026873985.1 Saraca asoca
AAGGTCAAATGCCTATTGTTAGAGAGAAAGTATGCAACCTTTAGACTCGCATTAAGTACATAAGCATTAAGCTTATGGTTGTGGACCCCTTAACCAAAGACTTGACAACTATGGTGGTTTGGTATCATATAACTTGTCTTATTAAACATATATGATGTTCTTGGTTAGTGGGAGTTAATGTGGCAATATATTTGTCTTAAGACACTTACTGTTGTCAATTTAATGCCACATATTCTATTGCATGCAATTTTATTATGTTAACCTCATAAGAGATATTTTGACCTAGTCTCTATTTTGTGATTCTGAGTAAATTTTGTTGTTTCTCAATAAGCATCTTGGGTAGATGCTAAGGCCAAAATTTTGTGTAGTAACATTGTATTTGTTTTTTTTTTTTTTTGTCTCGAGACTTTCGTCATTTTTGTATAAAATGTTGCTATTTTGTATTTGCCACATATTGTTGTTATTTCTATTATTATTATTATCCTGTGCAATTTTGTGTTGTGGCATATAGTGGAGACATTCTAGACCCAGTCTCATTTTGTACTGAGATATATTATTGAATCTCATATGGTATCTTGGGCGGATGCTAGGGCAAATTTTCTAGGAAATTGCACATTAATCACATTTTTACTTTAAATGAGAATGAGCCTTATATACCCCACTAAAACCTCTTATGCCGCTAAAAGGTTAGTAAAACATCTTTGTTTTTTACCTTTGTCAAATTTGATAGAGTTTAGAATGGCCACTATCCAATGGTGTGAGTGATGTTCATAAGCATGTCATGAAACTTGTTATTACTAACAAGTTGAAAAAACCATGGAAAGATATTTAAAGAGAAAAAGAGTAAGATACTGTTGGCTCAATTTTGATCTTGGGAGCTATGATACCAATTGTAGGAAAAATTTAATAGGATACAATCTAGTCTTTAACATATGGCATGTAAAATAAACACAATTATGAAATTGAGAGAGTTAGAATATATAGAAATACCTAGAAAGCTCAAAGATGAAGAAGCCATCTCAAATATGATACCTGCAAAGTAGAAAGGGAGAATGACTATCCCTATTCCACCTCAATTCTGTCTGTATTAGTTTAGATGGGGAAACTATACATCTGATGGTGGTTAGAAATAGGACATCTCCCTGTGTATATAAATAAAATGGGTCAAGCCTATCCATCATGATAAGCCCATACATAGGGCCAATATCTACTAAGTCCATCAAAATGATCACAAATAATTAGATTTGATAACAATAAGCTCAAAGAATGTGACATCTAATTAATTTGAGACATTATAGAATTATGTCAGTTCATAAAAAATTCTAACACAAAAATGTGTGGTGTCATTGTGTCATGCTTCTTGTCTTGGAAAGATTTTGGATTGGGCGTGTATCCTCCGTTATTGAATTAGCCTATGGCTGGAGAAAACTTTGTTCAATTTTTGTTTAAATTAGGAAATAAATATTTCAAGGAAAAATAGTGTCAATGTCTTTCATAATTTGTTTATCCTTTCGTTGCATAAGTTTACAGTCTCTGAATCATCCAATTCCCACATAGGAAAGCGTATTTTAACTAGAGTCCAAATATATAGTCCATGTTTGTGAGAAATTATCTTTTAAGTGACTCCCCATGCAGGATATATGTAATCAAGATGTGACACATTGTGTGGCTAATAATAAATAATAAGATGTAGTTAAATCTAAAGTTATAATTATAATTATTTTTTATATAAATCCAATTATATATAAATGGATGAAATATTTTTAATGTAAATATTAAATTTAGATGCATTATTATTTGATATTTGTGTTAATCTTTTATAATAATAAATATTTTAATAATATATTTTTATTTATCTAATTTTATATATTTTTAAATTAAATTACATTTATTTGTAAAAGTTAAAATTCACGAAGATCATAGGTTGAAATTAGAAATAAAATATTTGTTAATACTTTAACTGAAATAGTCAAAATCATAAATTAAGTAATTTTTAATTATATATTTTATTAAAATATGTATAATATTAATTTATTTTATTTATCTTCTAATTGATGTATTTATATATAATTTGAAATTAAATTTTATCTGTATCAATATTCTACTGTAATAATATTCTTATTAAATGTTTAATTCTTTTTATAAATATAGTTTAATTTTGGATTGACAATAAGCGTTAATTATAAAGCAAAATTTAATAAATCATGATTTTTTTAATTTAATCTAATTACATTGTATAATTATATTGTAAGAAATATATGTTCATTTTTCTTATTAATGAATATAGATTTAAAATATAAAAAGCGAGTAAATATTTTTTAAAATAGAACAGTACAGATCTAATTAAGTTAAAAAAAAAAAGAGATGAGTATAATTTGTCAAAAATCTTTATTTGAAACAAGCGTTAATTAAAACAATTTGCTTTGACTGAAATAAGTGTGTATTTAAAAAAAAAAAATTGCTTTGATTGAACAGGTGTTAAATCGAATATGTACCCCTCAATTTCTAAAAAAATTTGACAATACAAATTTAAAAACAAAATAAACATGTATATTTTTTATACTGAAATGATAGATTTTTGTAAAAAAAAAAAATTATGAATTTCAAATTAAAAGGTTGTTTCTCGTAAATTTATTCCCAGACGAAGCCAGGTTTCAGCCATCTCACACCAACGCCAACATCTTGTTTGTTTTGTTTTTTCCTCTTATTCTGGGTTTATTTTTTTCCAGGTTTATTACAGAATTTATTGTGCTGTGTGGTGAAATTATCCAAACTTTGAAATATACGCAATGAAAACTTTAATTAACCGAAATCACTCCTCCCCTTTGGTTACAAAGCAGTAACCACTTTTTTGGTGGCAATTATTAAAGTTTCCAGAAAATTCATAAATCATTCTTGTTTTTGTTTCACTTTGGCTTCCTCTGAGAAATGAAATGGGATATGGGGATGGACGAAGTCGAAGCCGTTTTGGAGAAAATCTGGGACCTACACGACAAGCTCAGCGATGCCATCCATTCCATTTCCAGAACACACTTCCTCAATTCCCTTAAATCCCACACTAAGAAGTCGCAGGATCATGTTCCTGAAGACAACCGAACAGGTTTCGTTTTTGTGAAGAATTTCCGGCTTGACGATGATGACTCAGCAACTCAAGAGGCCAAGAGTCTAAACGCTATAAGGACCGCCCTTGAGAACCTCGAAGACCAGCTCGAGTTCTTCCATGTGAGTTGTTTTTATCTGTTGTTCATTTTCCCTTTTTTTTTTTTTTGGTGTCTTTGCTTAGGGTTTAATTTGCTTATAGTTCTGTTTGGGGATTGAGAAAATTGAGGCAATTGGAAGGAAAGGAGGTCTGATGGTGTCTAATTGTAGCCTTTGTTAACTTGTATTTTAGCTTAATTCATTTATGGTTTGTTGCCTGTAGTCATATCACCATTCTCATCTCCTATGTAGATTGAGATTGAGATTGAGAGAATAGCATAGAAATATTTGAAAATTGGGATGAAACACAGTATAAAGATGGTAAAATTGCCCTGTTAAATTTTCCTGTAACTTGTCTTGAGCATTTTACTATTAATTTCCTCTGGCTTATCACCTTTTTGTGGCGAAAAAAAAAAAGGGAAGTTTGAACAGTTTTTGTATGCTTATAAATTTAATTGACTGGATGTGGATGTTGATTTTAACACATAAAGCAAAAAACCATGGACACAGTCACAAGAAGTAGGTGAGAAGTGGAGATTTGTGTAGACCTCATCTTCTAAAATTTAATTAGACACGGCTATGCCCTGATCATGAAACGTACACGAATGGCAAACTTATTGTGTTATACTGTATGATGTTTTAAAAATTAAACTTAACGGACACAATCACAAGAAGCAGTAGAGAATTGAAGATTTGTGTAGACCTCACTTTCTATAATTTAATTACACACAGCTATGCCCTGAACACAAAACCTAACAAATGGCGAACTTGTTGTGTTATACTGTTTGCTATTTTAAAAATTAAACTTCAAAACACTTTGGAATTTGCCACTTGCATGTGATACATGAATTCTCTCTGTTTATGGTTGTTTATTGGTCCAAGTGTACTTGACTGGACATGAAGCCCAGGGGGTCATATGAAAAATGAGTATAGAAAAAAAAAAAGAATAAATCATGATTAATGTTACAAATCAAAATTCATTTCCTGAAAAATAGCTTCCTCATATGGTTAACAGTAGAAGATACTACTTAGCTTTTCCTTGCTATGGGAAAATGAATTTTTATTCTTAGATGTTATACCGTTTTTCAAAATGAGCTAAAGTTACTTTATAGTAATCTAAACCACAACCACCATCAGTTACCCTGTTAAACCTATAACTATTCATTGTTTCCAAGTCATGACCAGTCATTAGAGTGTTGCCACCTGGTATTTGTGTCTTCCCAATCCCCATGTTTCATTTTGACAATCTTCTTGCATGAACCATTGTTCTGGTTTCTGCAGCCTTCACTTTTACCCTTGTGCTTGTTTTATGTCTCGAAGTAGTGGCAGATATTTTATACATTTTTTTAATCTTTATCAAGTATATCTTTTAGCTTGTTCGCTTCATTTTCTCAGCAATGTAACTAGTGAGTTTGCAACCAGAAAATTTAACATTCTTTTGTTTTACCAAATACTTTTTAATAGAACAGATGGTAATTTCAGCCTCTCGGTAGTGGTCTTTGAGGGACTTTCGTGGGCATTTTAGAAAAAAATGGATTAATTTATGGTAGGTAACAATTAACAGAATTAAAATAAGCTTTGGGCTATGTATGATAATCTGCGTCTCAAATTTCACAGATATATGTGGTGAAATTCATAAATTGATATAGATGTTAATGATTATGCTGCCATTTTTCTCTGTTATTACAATTCTGGTTTTTTGCATAAAAGATGAATGGGAAATTGAGAAATTTTAATGGTTGGTTGATAAGGGAAAACCAAGAAATTCATAAATATTCAAGATAGCATCTGTTGATACAGGGTGAGATAGAGCCTTCATAGGGGCGGAGCCATACACAGGAAATAGGGAAAAATCAATTTTTCATGCAGAAGGAGGTTTTTTTTAGTACCTGAAGGTGATAAAAGGATAGGGATGATCTTATATGACTATAGTTTGGTTTACTGTAGAAAACTAATGGATGAAACAGATCACCAGATATACATATACAGTAGACTGTGTTTTCTCTATAATCTTCCAGAGATTATTACATTAATCAGTCCACTGCTATCTAAGAAATTTTATGGCACTTTATTGCCGTATATCAGACAATTTGTGGAGTCGATGCTTTTCTAAATGTAGTTTTTACTCTTATATTTTATAGACCATTCAGACCCAGCAGCGTGCTGAGAGAGATGCTGCAATTGCACAATTAGAACAGAGTCGAATTGTTCTTGCAATGAGATTGTCAGAACACCATGGTAAACAGTACAAAGTCATTGAAGAAGCCCTGGCTTTTGTTGGAGATGTACATGATACAGGCCGCTTTGTTTCACCAGAAAATCTTTATGCTCAACCATGCTGCCCTTCTGGTGATAATTTTGTGACTGACAAGGGGAAGAGATCTAATATCCTTATCAATATTGTTCTATCCAGTTTCAATTTCGTGAAGAAATCCCTTGGTTTGGATAATATGGGTGGAATAGTGGGTAATACGGCTATGCTTGCAGTTAGCATGATTGCATTGCTACATTTGCATCAGGTTACTTACAGGGAGCTTACACATCGGCAAGAAAATAGCATCTACAGCAACAGAAGAGTGAGAAAAGCTGCTCAACTGGAGGGGTCTTCATCCAATGCCAGTTCCAGTAATTTGGATGTGTTGTTGGCTAGGGGTTAGCATTGAAAATGGTGCTCTCTCTCTCTCTCTCTCTCACACACACACACACATTGTGAAATGATTAGTGTCTATCTTATCAGTCTATGAAGCTTTCTTTTCTTTGTCTTCTTGGCCTGCCATAGAAAGTTTGCAGTGTGGTATAGCTTATACTGATGAGGTGTGAGAGTAAGATATAAGATGTCTTTAGTTGATTCAGAGTTGCGGAGCAGATGCTTAGAGGTTTTTGCGGGGTTTCTTTCTGTTTTCTTCTTTCTGGAAGTCAATTTGTATATTCCATTTTTCGATTAAAATGTGAGTGATCTGTTGACTGTTGAGAAAGCCCGGCCTTTTTAAAAAAAAAAATTCCGAGTTATGTTTTGGCTGGCTTAGTGAGACTGAGAATGCTTACAGTAATCCTTTTTATATACTTCTCTCTGTTACAGTTTCACTGCTCTCTTCTTTCCGGATGTGCAGTAGATATTTTGGATTTTGCTTTCAAAAAGAACTTGATTTCTGTAAATATTGTGCTGAGCTGCTGATATAGCATGCGTTTATGCTGAACCCAGCTTGGAGGGTTTTCCTCAGCTTCTTATTATGTCATCACTGACAAAATCCAAAAGAACCTCAATGCTTAATTCTCAGTTTACATGTGAACGCATGCTGTCGAATACATGGCTCTAATCTTGAAATGATGCTTAACGTTTCTTCAGCCCCAATTTCTCTATGATACTTCAGAACTAGAACAGAAAATGGATTTGTTTGTTAAAAGAAAAAAAAAAATCAATCTCAATTGAAGTTCCTGTAAAATTGAGAAACGCCCTACCTTTGAGTGTACTCCAAACTGTTGATTTACGTACTTACTTGGAAACCTGGAAATCGATTATTGATCCAAGTTTAGCAGGTCTATGAAATAGATTTCAACATAAATTTGAAGAGTAACGACAGCTTAGTGATTAAGTAGTTCTTTGTATAAAATTATTAACTCTAGATATAGACTACTAAAAGGAATTAATACTTTGTTTTGAATTAATTTTATTAAAGTTCATTTTATTTGATTTCATTTCAATAAAAATGATTTTAATTTAGTATTTCACTATTTGACAATCATATCAAAAATAATAATTTCAATTCATTTGTAAATGAATTCTTAAATTTGAAATATATTAAAAAATATATAAAATTTAATTAAAAAGCAAAATTTAATGATATAATCATAAATAAAATGTTAGAATGACATAAAATTTCTTATATCACGTGTATTTTTTAAAACAAATAAAATGAATAATATTGAAATTCTTAATAAATTTGAAAGAATTTCATAATAATATAAATGTAATTAAAAAATTATAAATAAAATAAGTTCTTCTTTTATTTAAATTCAAATATTATTTAAAATAAAATTCATTTAAATGAAATGGAATATTTGTTTTTAACCATAGATAAAATCGCGCAATAAGCAATACTACTTTAACACTTATAATCTATTCTGTGGATGTGGACACTTGCAGTTCTGCACTGGCTGAACCAATAAAATGACGTTGACACCTCAACAGAATTTAACATTGGAATTCGTTACGCAGGTTTGTTCACAATTTATACATCAAAATCAAATGGATTTCACTGTGGACCGAACTTTGAAAACAGCTCATGACAAGTCAATTTGCGATGGTTGCAAAATATCCAATGCAACGAATGTTAGAAAGCCTTCTCACTGTTTGCCTTTTTGAAAAAGCATCCAATTAAAGTAACAGGTTTGAACACATAATTAAGCCTTATGTCTATTGACTTCCATTGGATGCATGACTCACATTGCATCCACGCTACAACAATACCTATATAAATATGGAAACTACCCTCCTTTATTGTCCCACTTTTTCTTATCATTCTTCTATTTTTCTTTATTTTACCGCGGGATGTCAAAATTTTGTCTTCTTATGGAAAAAGTTCTTGAAAAAGGTTAATATAATCTTAATTCCGTTAATTATTGTGCTCAAAGTGAATAAAAAGTAAATCACACGTACAAGTGTGGTTTGGAATTTCCACTATCAAAAATTCAAAGCAAACAAAAGGATCTTCACATTATTCGCCCCTTCCCTCTACCCATCACCTTTCTTCTCAACATGTCGGCAGGGGCAGCTGACTCTGTGGGCCCTTCCAAGTCTTAACTTTCCTCCTCCACCCTTTGATTCACCTGACGCGCATTTGTGTGATATCATCCATCATTAGGATCATGCCACGTGTACATGATGACACAAGTGATTATTACCACGTGGATAACTACAAAAATTAGAGACAAGATATAATTGGGTTCTCAGAATTGCCATACAATTTCCACTTGCTCTCCTATTTGCTTGCTTCCCTCTATTTCCGCTTTTATAAAGTCAAGATTATCGATAAATTCAATTATGAAAATAGAGAAAGAAAATTGAAGAAAAGGAAAATCATTTTTCTGATAGCATGTGAGCGGGTGTAGGATTTTCTTGGTAGTAAACAAGGGACTGATTCTGTGGGGTCCATGTTGAATCACTTTGGTCGCTGGACGGTACCGTACACGAGACACGTGGCTAAATTATCTCCGCCATTCTAGATTTAGGTACTGTTTGGAAGTTGCAAAACAAGTGGAGAAATTTCCATTAATTATGGGTGAATTGGTGGAGAAAACGTGGATTATGTCGGAAATGAATGGCTATTGTGGGTCCACTGGTCGACCGTCAAAACATCTACGGCTGTGATTTGACACACAGTACTGAATCACGTTTTGATGTAGACGCGTAGGTATAGACGGCCCAGTAGAAGCCCGCCATGAAGCTGGCCCATGACCAATCTCAAAACCAAATCTTATTTCTCCTTTTTCTTCCAATCTTATTGTCTTTTCTAATTTGTTATTTTGAAAATCTCAATTTAATGTGTAATATACATTCACTTAAATATTATAAATAAGTGTATCACAATTTTGTTTAATGGCAATTAAGTGTATTAGCATTTTGTTCACATACTTGCATGTTACATGTAGAATACAAAGGAAAAAAGAAGCCAAAATTTTGGAGATTATGCTTATAAATTGACTTCAAGATAGAGTTTGCTTGAAAATTTTAGGTTCTGTTTGAAAATTTGTTTTATTTTTTTGTTTTTAAAAATTATTTTTAAAAATAGTTCAGAGTTATTTTTAAAAATAATTTTTAAAACAAGATTTTAAAATAAAATTTTAAAATTATTTTTAAAAATAATTTTATCAAACAGATTTTTTTATTTTAAAAATAATAAATTATTTTTAAAAATAGAAAATTATTTTTAAAAATAGTTACCAAACAGGCCTTGAATCTTCTAAACGATACAAAAACATTTTGACAATTCTTCCGCATTTTTTGGCCAAAAACTAGAAACGCTTTCACAAAGTTTCTTAGTAACAACCAAGAAGTCAAGGTTTGCCTCTCACTTGAACTCACACACATGAGCAGCCGCAACTTGTCTTAATTCTTACTCCCTCTTTTACTTCTTACGTTATACAGTTATATTTTTATAATTTATCATTTACTAAAAATTAATTAATGTGTGAGATGATTTGATATTTATTAAAATAATAAGATCAAAAATAAAAAATAATAATAAATATATTATTAATTTTTTAAAATATAAATATAAATAAAAAAATAAAATTCAATTCATTTATTTTTTTTCAATAAATCTATTTCGAAATGTTATATCTACTCTCTTATATTCATTATTTTATCTATATTTTTTTACAAATTAGTAAGAATTAAAATTCTAGACTCATCAATTTATAAGAAGATGTGAAGTAATAATAAGTATAAGAGAGTATATTAAGAATTATTCATTCTTAAGGTTTTTTTTTTTTTTTCTAAAACAAAAATTGTTCCATTTGAGCATGGGTTATTTTGGGGAATTTACAACAATACCCCCAAAAGACATTTATAATTTGAAAGAAGGAAATTAAGTGGGGGACCATTGTCCTTGGGACGTCATAAGCAACTTAAAGCTTTGTTCATTTAATTCACTAGCGTTAGTTTTAGTTGATATTATGCACACTGCATGAATATGTATACATGTGCTTTCCTGTAGCCTCATAATTTCCGCAAATATTCGTCGGTCCCTCATTCAATCTTCTGATTCAACGAGTACAATAAATAAGACCACGTGCTTCGTGTTTCATGCATGTTGCAAAAATGCCTCTGAATTTAGGCACACTAAAGCCGCTTGTTTCTTCTGTCATGCAGCTTTTTGAATCTGCCAATGAAAATTTTAATGTAGTGTTGGCCGATCATAGCGAATCGGTGAAATATTAATGCAGGGCGCATTCAACAAATAGCCATGTAAAATAAGTTAATTCTACATTTATTTAAAACGTTAGCTTTTTCAAAAAGTAAATTTCATTTTAATAAGTTATTTTAAATATTTTATAATTTATAAATTAAAAATCAACTAAAACTCTTCCATCGTTGAGATTGATCGATACAGTGAAATAAAATTGAGGAATAACCTATAAACACAGCATTGTCAATACAGAAGTAGTGTGTCGAGTACGTATCAACAATTAAATTAGTATTTTAATAGAATTTTAGTAGTGTAATCAAGATGATTCAAAGAAGAAATACCTCTCAGTATATAAAAGTGTTGAACATGTCGATCAACGTACTCTTGGACGAATGAGGTGTTATCATGTATCTGCAACATATTAGTAACGTTTCCAAGAATCTTGCTAAATAGTTGTTGGTGTCACATTGTTCATACATACTTGAGTTATGCCTTTTTTTCATGTGTTGGTTAGGCAGTGAGTTCACTGGGTTCTTACTTGATAAAGTGTCACAGGTCGACCTTGTGATCCAAATTGGCAAGTAAACATGTTTGATTTTGGACGAAACTCAACATAAAAATTAAGTATGAAGAGAAGGCCTTGTGGTGCGAATCTGAGAGCAAATGCACTTATAGATTATTATTTTAAATTTTTTTTGCTTTAGAACTATTTGTACATTTTTAGCATCAATCATTTATCTAGTACAAGTAGAAAAGTACATGATTGGGATCCTTGCATTTTTATCTTTGCATCCATATGACATGGCATATTAGAACCCTTAAGAGTTAGGAGATAAATTCTTATATCAACTGAAAAAAAAAATATGTTTACTCTTGCCAATAGAACTTTTACTTAAAATGCTCTTTAAAATAGGTGAGTCTGATGACTGGGTGGGCACTATGACTCAGACTAGAGATCAAAATGTGGAGCTTAAAAATATTCTCCCTACACACTCAAAATTATATAATGAGGCATATATTAATAAAATAGAATTGTCCCTCTCCTTATTTAAGAAAAAATCCCTTCTCATATACACTAAAGACTTCTTTTGTAGCACATTCTTTAAAACTTAGTATGCATTAATGTTTTGATTATACACTCATATTTGCTTGCATGCATATTATACATAGGATTTTGGTTAAAAGGGTGACAAAATCTCTAATGCCCCAAATATCTAAGTGTGACTTGAATTTATTGAAAGTGCTATGGGCATTTTATGGAATGAGCTAGCAAAGGCCTAATGGACCAGATCAAGACAAAAGTGTGGCCCATTTTGGAAAAATATCATGCAAGTCAGATAGTAGATCGCTCAGTGCGAGCTCAAAGCCTCCAGCAAACCAAGACTATAGCGAGCTTCCTCTGACGCAATTGGGAATAGCTAATGTCTAACTGACACTCTGAACACACTTCCAACTTGTAAATTAGCCTCTAAAGTCCGACAATGATTTGCCCCGTATTTATTAACTAATGCCTAGCATTTATTACCTGATGCAACTGTAATCATAGTTTTACAATGATAAACTATAACTTGTAACCTTCCTAGCTTTTATAAATAGGAGGGGAGTCCATTGTAATAGATATAGAAGAATACATGCAGAAACCCTGCTGAAATAGAGAGAAAACTACAAGCATTGTAAAATCAAGCAGAGGAATAGCTTCAAAGAAAATCCAGTCACCGTGGGGATAACACTCAAACATACAAACCTGGGAGGGGTCGTAAGGGCTAGGATGCAAGATAGCATCAACTTGAACAAACTATGATGGTTGAGAGACACCATAAAAATGTCAATTCAGAGAGGTTCAAGAGAATCGGATCAAGTGTCCGAAAGTTACGTAATGGAAATACAGTGGATTAATCAAACCCAGTGCGAGCAGATTTGTAAGTAAGGTATGAGATTTGTGTGTGAACAAGATAGAAGATTTGTGTCTCTCACATCGGTGGTATAAGACATTGGATATAAGGTTATTTGTTAGTAAACATCCAAAATACTAAGTAGGCGCACAAGTTATGAAGGTAGCACACACTTAAGTCATAGAGGTAACGAGTCAAATCGAGAGCTGTGCGAGGATAGTGTGCATGCAAGCTACCAAGGTAGTAGGGCAAGCACAAGTTATAGTGGCAACAATCCTAACACTACAAAGGCAACAAGACAGGTGAAGTTACAAAAGCGATAGAGTCAGGAGAGCTATGGAGATAGTGACACGTGAGTTTGCATCGAGACAATGGAGTTGAGTCTACAAAGGTAGAGCACAAAGTTTGTAGAGGCAGCAAAGCCTAAGACACTAAAATTACGAAGGGAACTACCTAAAATTCGTAGAGGAAGTAAATGTGCAATGGTGCAAGTTCAAAGAGACAAACCTAAGAGGAAGTCTAAGGAGGAACTAAAGAGTAGTAGACCGACGACAATCATGAAAGGTATATCAGGTTGAGGGTGTCATCTATAAAATTCTCTCAAATGATGTTAGCTTAAAGAGACAAGTAAAGTGGTCAAGGAAGTAACTTGAGTGCAGAGGCTAAAAACCCAAATAAAGATTCAAGAAGTTAATGCTTGGGAGGAGAAACCTTATGGAAGTTATGTCAGATTGAGCCGTCAATGAAGGCATTAACATTTGAAGTAGGGGAAAATGTCACTAATCGGCCTTGTGATCCAATTCGACAAAAAAGACATGCTCAATTTTGGATAAAGCTCGGTGTAAAAATCAAAGATGAAGAGGAGGCCTTGTAGTGTGAATTTGGGAGCAAATGCACTTGTAGATTATTTTTCCAAATTTTTCCAATTTTAGGGGAATTTGTATCTTTTGAGTATCGATTTATCCAATATGAGTATAAAAGTATATGGTTGTGATCCTTGCATTTTTATCTTTGCGTCCATATGAGATAGCGCATTAGAACTCTTAGGAGTTAGGAGAAAAGTCTTTATGTCAACTGGGAAAAAATATATTTACTCTTGCCAATAAGCCTTTTGCTTAAAATGCTCTTTAAAAGGGGCGCGTCCGATATGAAATGATGCATTAGAACTCTTATGAATTAGGAAAAAAGTCTTTATGTCAATTGGGAAAAAGTATGTTCACTCTTGTCAATAAGGCTTTTACTTATAATGTTGTTTAAAGAAAGTGTGTCCAGTGACTAGATGGGCACTATAACCCGAGTTAGGGATCAGAGTGTGAAACTTAGAGATACTCCCCCTACATACTTAAAATTATGTAATTAAGCATATATTAATAAAATCAAGTAATCACTTTTCTTATTTTAAAAAAAAATTCCTTCTCAATATTTATTAAAGGCTTCTTGTGTGACACGTTCTTTAATATTTGAATGCACTAATACTTTGATTACACGTTCATGTTTAATTGTAAACATATTACGTATAGAAATGTAATTGTATGGATGATAAAATACTTAATATCTCAAATATCTATGCAGGTGTGATTCGAATTTATTAAAAAACTGACATGTTAGTTAAAAGTTAATGACATGTGTCCCCGAATTTTGATTAGAGAATTACTGACTTGTGACACAAAATCCTGCCTATAGGTCAATAGATCAGACGTGATCTGCTGATCAATTTGGATTGAACTCTTTGTCGAAGTCACTTTAATTAAATTTGATTGATTGACTCATATCCATCATTTATAAACTATAAACTATTTTAGGTTATGAAATTAAAAAAGCTTTAGAGTCTGAAAGAGTACTGTACAGTTTGTTATCCAATGCCAAACTACGGCATGCGTGGTGGGTCTGTTTGCTTCCCATTTGGTATGAACAAATTTAACTCACATTAGTTTTAAATTAATTCTTGTTCGAAACAAGAGAATAGGAAAGAAATAAGATTTTTTTTAATTGATTTGTGAGTTGTGATTTTATACATACTTAAATATATATATATAAATGTGCATTTTTATAATTTTTATGAAAAATTTTATATTTTTCATAATTTTTACATTGAAATTAAAGTTATAACTTTTAAATAAAAAGAAAAAATTTTAAAGAATTTTTTATATAATTTTAAATAATAAAATTATAATTTTTTATATACTTCATTACGGAACAACCAATTTTTAACTCAAAAGGATTGAATATCAAAATTTTAAGAGATATATATAATTTTTAAATTTGTAAAAAATTGATTTAAAATTATCATATATAAAAATAAAGATATCAAAGTTTTTTTTGCCTCCACTACATGTGTACGTGTTCCATAAAAAATTTATAGATACTTATAATTTTTCATAAAAAAATTTAAAACTTTATATAAAAAATTATAATTGTTATCATTTTTAATTTAAAACTTAATAAGCATTTAAAAAATCTCAATCGAAGCACTGCTCTTAGATTGTTTGTGCATTTAACTTAGTCATTTTGATGAATTGGTAATTCTAGAGAAATCAAAAAATTGTTAAAATCAAATATATTTTCATGCATTTTTTTTCAGAATAATTAAGAAATAGAAGCTATGATCCGATGGACAATTGAGAAGCGAATGTAATTAAGAAAAGAAAAATGTGCGGTTGTCACAATTTAAATATATTACCGAAAGTGTCAGGTCTTTATACTTTCTGAAAGCGTTCAGCTAAAGGCTATAATTACACCTAACCTGTAGAGAAGAATGGAACCTACTTCCGGTAAAAGTAATGATTCAAAATCCGTGACACACAGTAAATTTAGTAACTTCTAATAATTTATTTATTTCTGACGTGAAAGGGCATATCATGAAACTTTGACACAAAAATGGACATAAATAAAGTGCAACTACCGCGACATAACATTTTAAAACTCTGATAAATATCTTGCTATCACATGCTGATGATTTCAAACACTATTTTATTTTTCATAACCTACCATTCAATTTATTTTTACATTTTTTAAACAAAAATTAACTTTTATTTTAGACCTCTCGTCTGATAAAAAAAATGAATTATTCTAATATTCATTTTAAAATATGAATTAAGATTTATTGTTTTAAAGCAGACACATTGCATAGTCATGCGATGATGGTTAAGCCAATGGCATTTGTACATTTAATCAATCACATTTGAATAATATGTTAAAACTTTTAAGTTTGAATCTCTTTTTTATTAATGTACAAAAAGAAAATCACATTTGTATGATGAGGCAATCTATATTTACGAGAGGTAAACTTAGTGGTTTTAAATTTTTCTTAATTTTTAAAATAATTAAAACATCATTTTAGCCAGTTATAAATGTAAGTTTTTTTAATTTAATATCTATTTAATTTTCATTCTCAGTTTAGTTTATAATAGATTGAATTTCTTTTAATCAAGTTTTCATGTCTATCCATTTTACATCTTATTAATTAAAATAATAATTTATAAATCCAAAATCTTATATGATGCCACCTAATATTTGTGTGGACAATAAATATAAATTGTATAAGAAGATTAAGTGTTTATGTAAATTAAAATAATATGTATTAAATGATAACAAAAAGAAATTAAAGTGGTTATCTTAAGTCTTTACTTTTAAATTAAAGTTACAAAGTATGTTTATAATATGAAGGGTACTATGCAAGTATTAGGAGACACTAGATCAGATTTTAGGCTTCTATATCATTAATTTTATCAACAAAGTTAAAAACAAATGGACAAAAGGACCTAGTTGAATCAAATTGAATCTATGAAGGATTAAATGAAAAGTGGAAAACAAATAAAAACCAAATTGAAAAAAAAAATATGTATATGTGAGGGACTAAAATAGTGTTATAGTCATTTCAAAATTCTTTTTGAAAAATCTTGATTTTGGTAATGTTGACGGTGGATTTCAGTTCTGCCAAATCTAGCCAACCAGAAGGGTTCTTGTGGACCCAAGCTACAATTCGATTGTGAGAAGGTTAACAAATACAACAAACAACAAAAAACAAACGAAGAACAAGAAGAACAGGCAGGGTTTTAACGTGATTCGGTCAGAGACAGATGATACTGGCCCCTATGTATATGATAGCATTTTATTATTTATGTAGAAATTTTAGCAGAATTTTAGTACAATGCTTCGGCTCTTACCTATAGAGAGCTTCTTCCCCTTATTTATAGAAGGGGGGAGGTTACAAATGTAATTATATAGTTTATATTTCTGTTATATCAAATAATAAATGTAAAATGACAAGTCAATCCTTAAAAATTGGCTTCTGGAGCCTGCGGATTGACTTCTAGAGTTGCTTTCTACGGATGGGCCCGTGGTGCTACTTCTTGCAGGCCGATCCCACGCACTAAGTTTAAGAGGGTTGTTGTTGCGAGTTTACACTCTGCGAGCCCTTAGTTGGGCAAGGTGCAATGTCCACGAGCTAGGACTGTCTGGGATCATTGCTGGCCTTCGGTCAATGAAAACGAACTTCGCAAGCTCACCTTTAGCAACGTGAGCTCGTGTATAGCGAGATGTTGGCTATGCGAGCTGGATCTTGTTCCTTACCGAGCTGGGGTTTCCACCTCGATCTGTACTGATCTAGTGAGCTTAGCTTTTTTCTTATTCGAACTTGGTCTATTGCCGAGCCTTTGCCAACCCATTTCGTAAAATCGAATAACATCTACAACATAAGCCCCCAACTCTTAGCACGCTTCGCGGGCTGAGAGTTGAACAGTTTTGCTGGTTAAGGACTTTCTTTATGTATTACTGTGCAGTCAAAGTCTTTGGTTAGCTTATCATTTCATCTAATCTAGACCATACCTTATGTTATACGTGTCTCATTATCACGGATGAGTCTACCTCATTTTCTTTTAATGCATTCAATAAAGGTAGTTGGAAGTTCTTTTGGACCCTTTGGTGATACCAGGCCAGCCCATTATTTAAAGCGTGGGAAGTTCTTCTTCCTTCAGCCGGTGGTCTACTTTTCCATAGAGATGTGCATGGTCTGCTGCATAGGAAGCTTTTTCAGGCAATTCTCATTCTCAGAGAATAAGGGAAGATCTTTTGTAGATCTTGGATTATTTTCTCAAAGTGATGTCATGGGGTTCTTCCTTCTCAACCATCCTGGTGTGCCTTTTTGGAGTCCTCAGCACTAAGGGTGAGGTTGAGGAGGAGCTTGTTGCTGAGGAGGATGACTAGAAGAAGAAAGTTGGGGACCCGGCATGCTCTTTGATCCCCCAAGAATTAGTCTCCCAACAACGGGTTTTCTTTTTATTCTCTTCAACCTTCGGCTTGCTTTAATTTGTACTTCAAATCTTGTAAATCTACCTCATTAAGGCTTTTAATGAATGAAATCTTTATGATTCTTGCACATTATATTGTGTCTGAATGTTCTGTATATCACAGATGAAAACATAAATTCCTGCAAATCACAGTAAAACAAAATGTCTTAGATAACCAATCATTACATTTATTAACAGACTTGAGAACCAAAATACTTCAATGATGAGTAATATTAATAGACTTGAGAACTAAAATACTTCAGTGATGAGTAATGTTAAAGTAAATCGCATGAGAGATGCAAGTATTAGGTCGCATGAGAGCTGCGAGCATTAAGTCGCCATTGGTTGAGTTTATTTTGAGTGTCTCCATGCCTTAACTAGACCAAGGGTCACAGTTGGCCAATAAGTTTTTGGAATGAGCTCCAGCGGCCTCAGCTCGAAAGCTGGCAATTATACTGGAATAAGCTTCGGTGGCCTTAGCTCAGAAGCTAGGAATTCTACTAGAATGAGCTTCAGTGGCCTAGTTCGAAGGCTAGCAATTGTACTGGAATGAGCTCCATGTAATACCCGGAAAAATTAAGAAATTAAAAAGGAAAATTAAAAATAAAAGTTGAAAATGAAAAAGGACTAAATTGAAAAGTGT
>JANHAO010010065.1:0-17932 GCA_026873985.1 Saraca asoca
TTTCCAATATGATGCCAATTGACACTAAATCATATATACACACTAACATAGCTGAGATAAATCATTTTTGGACCTTAAAATGCTATGTGAGAGGACAAATAAATGTGTCAAATATTTTATTATTAGTGAGTGACCTCAACACCAAGGTTCCTATGACAGTTACACAGTCCTGTCGAACACTCTAGACAGGATCTTCGTAACTGGGAGGGATAAAGAGGACTTCAAGAGGCCCAGGCCTATAAAGGCTCTTATTGAGCACAAAAATAGAAATAAGTTCTCTGCCTATCATAATGAGGTCAAACATAATACTTCAGAGCACTGGACACTTAAAGATACCATTCAGGACTTAATTAAAAGAGGTCGCTTGAGAGATTATGTAATGTGACCTACGGGATAGCGACCTCTATGACCTCAGCAATTAGCATAAGATCAATGCCAGTAAACCCCAAAGCATGAGGAAGCACCCATGGTGAGAATCATATTCACCATTCATGGTGGCCTTCACATCCCAAGCACCTTGAACAGATCACATGACTGCTATGTACAAGAAACAGGCCACTTCCTACTCAGGAGTCATAGGGAATATAAGAGGCTTGCTAAGAAAGCTAGAACAGCCTCGGACAACATCACATTCATAGAAGAAGATGCACAAGGAATTCACATTACTCATAATGATGCACTAGTTGTCCGGCCCAAAATAGGCAATGCTGAAGTGAGGAGAATAATGATCAACACTGGCAGATTAGTGAATGTAATGTACAAGGGATGCTTTGATCAAATGAGTGTGAGTGCAAGCTAGTTGGGTCCTTACCCTAAGCCCCTCTATGGCTTCACAGGAGATGGGATATTATTGGTGGGATAAATCAGACTCTCACTTACTCTAGGGGATTTAGATTGTCAAGCTACAGTCATGGCAAACTTTTTGATCATAGATTGTCCCTTTGCTTATAATGTGGTGTTGGGACGACCTATGATGAATGACCTAGATATGGTTACGTTGACCAAGATGCTCATCATCATATTCCCAACTCCTAATGGAGTTAGATGTGTGCGGGGAGACCAGTAGGTGGCCTGGCACTACTACAAAGATGTGGTCAAGCTTAGGGAACAAAGGAAAAAGGTGTATATGGTGTTCGATGGAGAGCCACAAGCCATAAGCACCACGGGGGTCAATCATGACCTCGACCCTCGTGAGCTGGACATGGAACAAGCTATTGGTTCTATAGAAGTGCTCAAAGATGTGTAGGTCAATGAGAAAAATGCAAAGAGATGCCTCAAGTTCAGGAAAAGCCTACCTCTAGATGTGAAAATGCAGTTGACTAAGTTCCTTAAGGTGAATCTAGACATCTTTACCTGGAACCATGAAGACATGGTAGGCATTGAACCTGTGTTATGTCACGTAGGCTCAATCTTGACCTCCGACACAAGCTAATTCACTAAAATAGAAGACCAATGACTGCTGAGTGCTATGCCACACTGAAAGAGGAGGTGGATAAGCTTTTGGTGGATAAGTTTATCTGAGAAACTTATCACCCCACTTGGGTAGCCAACCCTATCCTCGTAAAAAAGAAGAATAGAAAATGGAGGACCTGTATTGACTTTACAGACCTCAACAAAGTATACCCAAAGGATAGCTTCCCTCTTCCAAGGATCGATTAGCTCATGGATGCAATGGCAGGGCATGAACTCCTCAACTTCATGGATGCTTACTTGGGATATAACCAGATCCCTATGGCTACAAAGGATGAGGAACACACCTCATTTATCACTAATTATGGATTATACTGTTACAAATTAATGCCCTTCAGACTTAAAAATGCTAGGGCAACCTATCAATGATTGGTTAATATGATGTTTAAAGATCAAATTGGTAGAACAATAGAGGTGTACATGGATGACATGTTGGTAAAGTCCAAGTAGCTCGCCAACCATGTCCAAGATCTAGAAGAAATGTTTCAAATCCTGAGGAAGTACCAATGAAGTTGAATCCTCATAAATGTGCATTCAGGGTCATTTTGGGAAAGTTCCTTAGCTTCATGGTGAATAATAGGGGGATTAAAGCAGATCTTGAGAAGATCAAGGCCCTTGTCAACATGAAATCCCTCACTATACCTAAGGATGTATAGAGATTAAACGGCCAGGTCGTGGCACTAAGCAGATTTATTTGCAAGGTGATGGATAAATGCGTGCCTTTCTTTAACGTCTTGAAAAAGGTGAAGAAGTTTGAATGGACACAATAATGGGAAGTCACCTTTCAATAGCTCAAACAATACCTCAAGCGGGCTCCATTTTTGTCCAAACCAAAAAAAGGTGACAAGCTAATCATCTAACTGGGAGTATCCCAATACACCCTCAATGCGACTTTGATGTGAGAAAAAAGTGGAGCTTAGTTACCCATTTATTATGTGAGCAAAAGGCTATTGGACACTGAGACAAGGTACTTGCCTATGGAGAAGCTTACTTACTGCCTGTTGGTTACCTCAAGGAAGCTACGATCTTATTTCCAAGCCCACAGCATAAAGGTGCCCACACAATTCCCATTTAGGCAAGTCTTGCAAAAAACGGATATCTTAGGTTGCCTACTTAAATAGGCAATTGAGCTAGCTCAATTCAACATCGAGTATAAGCCTGGACCGATGATCAAAAGGCAAGCTCTGGTAAGATTTATTGCTGAATTCACTGGGCCTATATAGGAGGAAGCAGAGACTTCAGAGGCTCTGTATTAGGAATTATATGTTAATAGGTCATCAAGCGAGTAGAAGGCCGGGGCAGGAATGCTTCTCATTAGTTCTGATAGGCACAAAATGCTCTACATGTTGAGATTTGATTTTCAGGTTATGAATAATGAAGCTGAGTATGAAGCACTATTAGCCAAGCTATGACTGGCAAGAGAAGTGTAAGCTAAAAGACTGAAGGTTTTTAGCAATTCACAGCTCATTGTTTACCATGTACAGGGAGAGTACTAGACCACAGGGTCAAAAATGACCGTTTACGTACAGAAGGTCTAGGAATTGCTTAGCTCATTTTAGCACTTTGAAGTCAATCAAATACCACGAGCCCAGAATGCGCATGCTAATGCCTTATCTCGCTTAGATATAACAAAGGATGCCGACTTCTTGGGGGCGATCCCAGTGGAATTCCTCTTATCCCTGAGTATAGAAGAAAGGGACACTGTGATGGCAATTGCCATGGCCCAGGACTCATGGATGGGCCCAATTATTAATTACTTACAGAATGATAGATTGCTAAAAAAATAAGCTTAAGGCATAGTGATTATGAGCTCGAGCGGCCAGATATTGCATCTATGATGATGTGTTATACAAAAGAAGATTCTCAACTCCGCTCCTAAGATGCATTGATAGCTAGGACTATGACACTGTCCTGAAAAAAATTCATGCCAACCATTGCAGAAATCCTGCTAGGGGCTATCTCTAGCTTAAAAGGCTCTTTGGCAGGGATTCTATTGGCCTACAATGAAGCAGGACGTTATTGATCTTGTTAAGAAATGCTACAAATGCCTAAGATTCACGAAGATCCCACAAGCCCTGCCAGCCTACCTATAACAGATGGTTAGTCCATGGCCTTTCATGATTTTGGTATGGACCTAACTAGACCACTCTGTATAGCTCATGGAAATTGTAAACATGCAGTGGTAGCTGTGATTATTTCACCAAGTGGGCAGAGGCAAAGGAGCTCACAGAGATCTCTTCTGCAAAGATAAAGAAGTTTGTATGGAGTAATATCATTTGTAAATTTAGAGTCCCCCAACAAATTGTAATTGATAATAGGACTTAGTTCAATAGCAAGTAGTTTATCAAGTTCTGCGATGAACTCAAAATCATGAAGAGCTTCTCGCCTGTAAACCATTCACAGGCCAACGGACAAGTTGAAGCCATTAACAAGATCATCAAATAGATCTTGAAGAAAAGGTTAGAGGCTAAGAAGGGAGCATGGGTAGATGAGCTATTGAAAGTTCTCTAAGCTTATAGAACCACAGTCCATAGCACCACAGGAGAAACTCCTTCTCAATGGTATATGGATCTAAGGCAATGATCCTAGCAGAACTTGAAGTGGCATCACAACAAAGAATTACTTTTAATCCAGATGACAACAACCAATTGCTCGTTGTGAATCTCAATCTAATAGAAAAGACAAGAGAAAGAGCTCACCTCAACATCGTGACCTACCAATAATGAGTTATGAGGTATTATAACCGAAAGGTTCGAGCTCGAAACTACAAACTTGGAAATCTCATTCTGCACCTTATTCTCCCCGAAGCTTGCAAAGCCCACGAAGGGACCCTAGGACCAAACTGGGAAGGCCCATACCTCATTAAGAAAGTCATTGGCAATGAGACTTATTACCTAAAGGACATGGCTGGAATAGAATTCCCTTAAGCTTAAAATGTTGAGCATCTCTGCCCATACTATCAATAGAGGTCTGAATTTTGTAAATTATTCAAAAAATTAGTGAAAAACACTTGAGTGTTTCCTCGAATTCTTTTTTTTTATTTGATTGTTTCTGAATAAAATCTTAATAAAGTCTTGCACGGGAAGCAAGCAATGTATCCGATGAAGATTATTAGTTGAAACACTACCCATTGGGTGTTCATTTTCATAAAAAATTAATCAAGTTATGCATATGGAGTAATCAATTACGAGATTGAGGGAAAACAAGTAAGATTATCATAGAAGTTCATTCAATGCAAAGCCTGAGTTCATTCAACACAGTAAATTTATACAAAGTCCAAAAATTACTATAAAGTTCAAAAAGGGAGAACAAAAAATTACAAAATGTCATAGCCTAAGAACTTGGATCTTCAGGAACTAGGCCTTCTTGAGGTAAAAGGTTGGTAGGATGAGCTATAGGGTCACCCATCTCTTGATCTCCAGTAGCTTCCACAACCTGTGAGCCACTTTCCCTTTCAGTGGCACCCTTAGCAGGAGGAGCTTTAGCCACGAACTTTGCACCCTTTTTGGATGCTCTAGCCTTAGTAGTCCTCTTGAAGCATTCAAGAACCTCAAGGGCCTCCTTGCCAAAAAGGGAGAAGTCCATCTTTGGATGTCACTTTCATAAGGTGTAGAAGAAGGAGGAGCCAGTTTCAGACTCTACCTTCTTTGCTGCTTCTACAACTAAAGAGGCTATCTCTACCTTGACTTTAGCAATCTCTTCCTTCCCGAGAGCAGTTTCTTTTCTGGTTGTTTCAAGCTCCTTCATAGCAATCTCGGCTCACTACTCCATAGCCCTAGGTTATTACTTCACCACCTTCGCTCATTGTTTATCAATCTTGGCCCTCTTTATAGCTAACTCGGCCCATTGAATACCTAAGTCCAGATTGATTCTCACTTTTGCTAAATCGTTAACTGCCCTACCAAGGTCCACTGCAATGGCCTTGTGGTTTGCCACTTCCTGAGATACAGTAACCTCAGTGTCCTTAGCCTTTTCCCTTAACTCTAACATCTCAGTGGTGATGACAGCTAGATCATCCACAAAACTTGCATTTTCGTCATCCTAGGCTTGAAGCATCTTGTTCAACTTTACCATTGTCAATAAGTTTTAACGAAACAGATAATTAAGTTAGATTATGAAGAAAGTAGAGGGATTGGGATAAAAAGACTCTACTTACCAGTAGACTAAGACAAGATGCATAGCTCACGAACCCTCCGGTCGAGGAGTCCTTTGACTCCAATACTTTGGCCTTACTGTGAGGCCCCAGGATCACATTGACGTTCTTTAGGAGGCAATGCAAGTATTCCTTCATCTTTAGGCCAAGGCCGACAAATTGCTCCTCGACCTTAACTTCTGGCATCATCCGTTTTCAGGAGGCAGCGACCTTTTTTCCTTTGCCCTTCTTTTGCTTTTTGGCAGGGGCTCGAAAGGGTATACAATCTCAATCACAGTAGCCATCTTAGGATGTGAAGAGGGAGTCAACTCTTGCAAGGATGCAACTGCTAGGGTTGAGGGCTAGCTTACAGCAGTGGGGGTCCCATCAATATCAAGAGCTGATAAGGTCGATGGAGAGACATCAAGTGAAGGCTTTTTGAGGATAAGCTTCTTTGCATCCTCAAAATCTTCAAAGTTCACTAGGTCGATCTCTTTAACCTAATGGGCTCTAATCTTCTTAATGAGCTTTGTACCCAGAGCTAGAACGAGCTTGTGTGAGCACAAAAAACCCTCATCAAATCAAAAGTCATTCCAAAGATCATCCAAAGTAGTGAATTGGTCTAAAATCCCAAGCTCCTTAGCCCCTAAAGTCAGTTTCTTGCCAGCCCCGTCCGTAAAAATGGTGTTAAAACCAAAGAAACAAATATAAAAACTTATCGAGCTTGCACATCCACAGTTTGCTCACCAAGAGAAAGAATAAAACCAAAATTGTTAAGGTACCATAAAGATGGACATGAGACATAAAACCAATGGGTCTTGTAGTTCCCCATGTTGGATTTGCCTTTGGCATCACCCTCCAGCAAAATTTTCCTGTGCTTAGTTTGCCAAGCTAAAAGGTACTAGATCCCCTTTTGCAGACCTATACTCCTAATACTATAAAGGTAGCCAAGAACCCTAGCAAATAGAGGAGGAAGGTTATTCCTCATATACATAAGTGCCAAGGAAATGAGCTGGGAATAGGAGTTTGGGATGAGTTGGAAGGGATAAAGCTTCAGCCTATTTAACAAGTTAACAAGATAAAGATGCATCAGGAACCTTAACCTGGTGCTGAGATGTTGGGGGTTGATCGCAGCAAACCCTTGAGGTGGATAGGCTACATGATCACTCAGAGAGGCAACATGACACGACATCCCTTGGGGAGCCAAAATGTTCAAAGCACGCCCAAGAGCTTGTTCAAGATGATGGTCGAGACATGGTGGCTGAACACTGAGTGATCCCTCTAGCCCTTAACAAGGTCTGGATGATCGATGAACTCTCCAATGACCCTACCACTCCTTGAGGTCACTTCCCATATGGATCAAATTAGCTCTATGCTCTGGGCTAGAGAATCAGGCTCATCATCATCGCTCCTTATTAGGTGACATCAGCATTTATGAGCTACCATCTAAACAAGAAAAGGGAACAATCAGGTCACAAAAAGCAAACCATGTCTAAGAGCTATGGCTAACAACTTCCTATATGGCAAGTTATAGACACCTTGAGTCACCACACTAAGAACTAAGCTCGAAAAGACATAGGAGGACTCTACCATTGGGCCGCTAAAACCTAGAAAATTGGTAAAGGACCCAAAATGACAACCAAAAACCCTAGAGTCTACTAATAAATAAAATAAGAAAACCAGACCAATCACTAGAAAATAAACAGGCAAACAACTTCATCAAATATTCAAAATTTTCAACCACAAGCAAGCAAGTCTCACACAGATCGGAGAAATAATAACATCCAGAAACCACAAATTGAAGAAAGGAAACTCATCACTTTAGCAGAGGAGAAGATTCAAGACATGCACAAGGTTGGTTTTCAGAGGATAAAACCCAAATCATAAGCTTGGTGAATAGGGACGACACTAACAATGGTAAACAGCAGTGAATAGACAAAGGCTTGATGGAGAGGATGAAGAAGAAGAGTCCGAAAGCTCCAAATTTCAAATGATAAATGAAAAAGGGAAAGAATTCTCCTCAAGTTATATTACGTGAAGTCCCACTATTAGATTTAGGCACCTATCAAATACCCATAATACAACGGTTTGTTAAACACCAGTTGTAAATTATTGCCAGCTTGGCAGAAACACTTACTAAGGCAGACATGATTACACAAGACAGTGGCAAAAGTCCAAGGGTCACGGATAATGAGCGAAAGTACGTCAAGCAGCCCCTGAGATCGTAGATCACAAGCAATGGACTACAGCTCCCAGTTCACTCCACACCCAAGTTATGCTAGCTGAGGCACATCTCTGCAACCCACCTAGGCATCAAAATCTTGTGCAGACTAAGGTGCATTCATGCAACCTATTAGAACTCTGCATCCAAGTTGTGCTAACTGAGGTGCATCTATGCGACCTACTAGGCACTAAAATCTTATGCAAATTAAAGACATCCATGCGACCTACAAGAACTTTGCATCAAAGTTATGCTAGCTGAGGCACATCTGTGTGACTTACTTAGGCACCAAAATCTTGTGTGAACTAAGGTACATCCATGTGACCTACCAAAACCCCATATTCGAGTTGTGCTAGCTGAGGCGCATTCATACAACCTACCTGGGCACCAAAATCTTGTGCAGACTAAGGCGCATCTATGTGACCTATCAGCCCATATTGCATCCAAGTTATGCCAGTTGGGGCATATCTGTGTGACCTACCTAGGCACCAAAATCTTGTGCAGACTAAGGCACATCTATGCGACCTATTAGCCTATATTGCATCCAAGTTATGCCAGTTGGGGCATATCCGTGTGACCTACCTAGGCACCAAAATCTTGTGCGAGCTAAGGTGCATCCATGCAACCTACCTGGGCATTCAATCTCATACTAGCTTAGGCGCTCAGGCACTCAGATGCTCAAATTTGTTACCAGTAGAAGCACTTCAGTGCTCAAGTTCACTGTTAATCAAGATGGGCTAATACAATCGATTAGTCATCCAACATAACATATATCCTTTAAGTCACGATTTATTGGCTGAAGTCGATTGATATTAATTCAATTAATGTTATCCAAGGTCAATTGGCCTATCAAATATTCATTTTATCTAATGATTAACAAGTTATGGTTTGCAAGAATTCATTCATGTTATTAGCTATGACCTATTAAAAGACTAAAATGATATGCTTGGAAGAACAAGAACATTACCTAAAGTTTCATTACAAAATCCCTTTCAATAAGGTGAATTTACATGAAGATTCACGGGTACAAATTAAAGCAAGCCTACAGTTGACTGAGGAAGAGTTGAATTCCAACAAGCTTATAGTTATAATACATAGGAGGAACTGGCTTTTAAGAGCTAGATCCTGTGAGCAGCGAGTAAGCCAAACTGCCCCAACTCTCCCTCGCCCTACTTCTGAGCTTACAACTTCTTCCCTAACTTGAGTGCCCCTGAGATACTTGGAGTGGAAGGACCAGCATTTGAGGCTAGCAAGGCAGTTGCTCAAATCTCTTTTAGTCCTCCTGAACAAGGGGAGCATCCTTCAACTTCATCACCCCAAGGTACTTGGAAACTTGGAGATGCCCTACGTCACCATGTAAGGGGGCCTAAGGATGGGGCTGAAATAGCTACATTATTCAACGCAGCCAATAGGAAGCTATGAAGGAATGTAACAAAATTTCTTGGGATCCTTAGAGATGAATTGTCCATGAGGTCCCCCTATAACAAAACTTCTTAGAATCCTTAGAAAGGGATTGTCGTAGTAGGCCAAACACACCTTAAAGAACTCTACCAAAGGCCAAGTCACCAGAAACATGGGGGGCTTAGCTAATGCACCCATTAGGTTACTTTGTGGAGAAAGGAGAAAGGTTTCTCACACCTTATATAGACTAGTCTAGCATCGCCAAAGAATTCAGAGGATATCTGATTGTTCTTGATTGAACGGTCCAAAAGAAAACAAGGCTGCCACACCAACAGATATGAAACATGTACAATAAGGGGTATAGCTTGGTGCATATAAAGCAATAAGGTTGAAAGCTGAGATGACAACACTACATGCTGTAAGTGTAGACATGACAACACTGCTGACTACAACTAAAGACTTTGCTAACAAACTGTAACTCCCAGTACGCAAAGTCAATTGGGAGTTGGGAGGGCTAATATTGTGGATATTTTTAAGGCAACATAAAATAGGTTGGCAAAAGGCCCAATAGAAGATAAGTCTAATAAAAAAAGGCCCAGATCATCCAAAAACTGAGGTCGCTCAGCAAAGACACCGGATCGCCAATCATGAGCTCAGAGCTCAGAACAAGGACAAGGTAGTAATCCCAGCTTATTAAGGATGGATTCCAACTCCAGCTCACTAGTTAGAATGTGCTACCCCAACCATCCTTCAGGAGACTCAACGTGATCGGATTGGGGAATGAGACCAACTTTTACAACCAATGGATCACCTAGTGTAAGCCCAGATTACTAACCATATGACCCGACTATAGGCTCAAACTCCAAAGTCTAGTCAACCCGAGGCACATTCTCCCAACTGACAAGTTAACCCCTAAAATTAACACATTAGCCTCCAAAGATCGACAGTGAATTGCCAAGTATTTATTACCTATTAAGCATTTATTGCCTAATACAATAGAATAGACAGATTTACAATTCATCAAATTACATTTGTAACCCTCCCTACCTCTATAAGTAGGGGGAGAGAACATTGTAACAGACATAGTGAAAAATACATGTAGAAACTCTGCCAGAATAATGAGAGAACTCCTGTATTGTCACTCTGTTAAATACAATTGAGAAACCATTGCCCAAAGGCAAATATAATCATCGTGAACGTAGGGGTTACATTGACTTCTGCTGAACCACGTTAAAAAACTTCTAATATCCTTTGTTTTTCCTCTCTTTCAATCTCTTTTCTATTCACACCTGCATTCTTGCATTCCTCGCTTGCAGTTTTGGTTTTCTCTGGACTTTTTTTGTTGATTGATTTTCACCGTCAACAATGTGATTTTCATTTTCAATTATTTTATGTATTTGAATTCTATAAATTTTTATTTTATGAACAGAAAAAAATATTAATAATAATAGATCAAAGATACAAATTTAAAACCATAAAATTGCATGTGAAATATATCACCTAAAAACACCTGTCAAATGTCATTAAAAGTTCTTCCCTCAATTTTTTTTATAATTCTATATTTTTTACTTAATATTTAAATTATTTTCATATCTAAATAATTTGTATAATTTTAAAACCTAAATAATAATTCTAATAATATCTTTTGATTTTTAAATTATAAATCATTTTAATGATAACTACTTATTTTTATCCCTTTATTGAAAAATATCAGCTTTAACAACAAATTATTTATTAGAATTATCTACAAATTGATTTCTAATCTAATATTTTAATTTTACACCTATTAATTTATTGAATTATCGATATGGAATAATGTAATTTTCATATCAAATTTGATATTTTTGAAATGATTTTTCAACTTAGAATTTGTCACATTATATTTAAAGATGTTAATATTTCAATAAGTTGGATAATTCAAAATTTAAATAATTTTAATAATATATCCTTTAATTTTTAAATTATAAATTAATTTAATAAATGCTATCTATCCTTATTCTTATTGAAATTATCAATTTCAAGAAAAAATTATTTTAATAACATTATCTGTACCTAATTTTCCATTTAAATTTGTTAATAGATTTCATTTGAAATGTGCGTGTGAACTTTAAGTGAATAATACATTTTAATTTTCAATTTATTAGAAAACTCGAGGCAATGAAAAAGTTATCTATTGCTTTGCCACAATAAAAATACTTTAGTATGTGTCTTGGTTCTGATAGTACTAGAAAACCTATTTTATAGTTTATATGTTGATTCTCTACAAAATTTTGAAAACTTCTATTCATATCTTTCTTAATTATTATTATTTTAAAACATAAATTACGTTGATTTATTTATAAATGTTCACATATGATTGGTCTCATGAAACCAATATATTATATGTTGTTTGTTTAAGATTTGGACATAAGAACATATATATAGATTGAACACACACACATATTGCTAAGACAGAGAGATGGAAGATATACTACCATGAATGATTAAGTTAATATTTTTGTATCCTCCATTCTTAATAATTTATTTATATTTTTAAACAAATAAAAAGTTAAAGTTATGACAATAAAATTTTTACTTTTCATGCCTTAGTTTGTTATTGGGATCCTTGAAAAGAATAGAGTACCCCGATTTTGGAGTGTGATCGGCACAATAAGTTGTTTAGGGACAACTCCCTACAAGCTTTACACTTCACATTTAACTTGAACCAACATTGGACATCTTGTTAAAAAAGGGGTTTGAAAGAATCAATTTCTCAAGATTTCAAGAAAATCTCATATATATTTATTCACATTTAAAGAAATTTCTTATAGAAAATTTGATAGAATTTCCTCTATTTTTCAAACACAAGGCTCAAGACCAAAATAACAGTGAAAGGCTACATGTCCTACCCAATGCCTATATAGCTTGACACATGACAATACAACTTGACACAATATAATTACATTTGACAATTACGCATGTCGATGACATTTCAACTGTCAAAATAATTCTCCAAGGTAAATGTCTTCAATCTCTGCCAAGGTAGTCTTGCAACCTAAAATAATTTTTAAAAAAGAATATAATGTGTTTCAAAGAAACCCAAATATTTATTTATTTATACACTTATCAAATTTAGTCATTCTAAGACAATTGATCTAGTTATACTCACCACCAAAGAAAGTGCGATACCACTACCACGTCCAATTAGCTTATTTTTGTAACGTAGGTGCTCAATGTTTAAGTTCGTGAGACAAATTAGTTCACTAGCAATGAAAATAGCAAGTTATACCCTACCAAGGTCAAACAAATGTCTCAAAGTTTTAAAGGTACATAGCTCTATAATTGATAATTCCTTAAATAAGAAACCTATGCTTAAATCAATAGCAAGAATAATTGCATAGTCTTTAAATTTCCTTACACAATTCACTAATAGGTACAAATTCACACTTATAGGAATATATGAAATCATTCACCAACGAGAACCATCTCTCATTCAATGGCACTTGTGGTCTCATTCTATAACAGGGACCATTCAAATCCAATGAGATATGTGGAATTCATGTTATCCTTCACGTAACTTATTATTTCAATTTTGTTATTGTCATTGTTCTCCCATATCTCTTTATCTCTCCACTATGTTCCTCCCCTTATCTCTTTATCATGTTAACGGTCATATATAACATAATATTTCCATACATTTGTAGGTTATTTGAAAAATATCTATCCAAGATTCCACGTCTCCGAATTACAACACAAGCAAAAGAATGCTACTCAAATATTGAAGCACACAATTTCATTCCTTCACTTTTCCAATCACGCAAATATGTGCATAGGACTTGCCCTGCATATGAACTACAAACAATCACAGAATCACATGTCTAATACTTACCAATACGCATCATTTACAAAACTCAACAATTCAAACCCTGGCCACTAGACCTCCTATGGTCCCCACAAAGGTTTCAAGAGTCTAGACACATATATTCTATAGTCTTCTAATACATATGCAATCAAAATCTATGATCCATTCCAAATTTTTGGACTAGTCAGACATGTAGTTGTGGATGGTCCATGTTGTTATAATTCATTATAAGGTATAATTTTTGTACATTAAAATGAAATAAAGTAAACAATTACAAGTACATACACTCTATTCTACTTCCACTAGAAATTCCAGCAAGTTCATACCAAGGGCACAACTAATCTTCATAATTTGATTCAATCAAAATTTAGAGCCTTAGCTCTTCAAATTTGGAGTTTCACTCAATTCGCAATTCAATTCAACAAGAATTTAAAGTTCAATTAAATTTGGAAATTCCCTTCACTAAGTTTCATGGCTCAATCAATTACATAGTTTAGTTCTACAAAGATCAAGTTCAAGCAATTAAGGTGTATAGGAGATAAATCATTCACTCACCTTAATTCGCTGCCTTCTTCATTTGGTGTTGGGCTTTCCCAACAAGGAGCTCAAGCAACAAGCACTCATCACTTTAGCTAAATTTTTGAAATTGGACTGAAAGCCAAGCACAAATTCACTTGAAGCTGTAGATAATTTCCCCCAATTCGCTACCTAATGTAACCATTTCAATTTCCCCTAATTTAACCTTCACTCCTAAGCAACCAGTTTCATCCTAACTAAGCGAAGACAATGAAAAATTGGAGATTTTCAAATTTAATTACTTAGTGCCGACACATACCTAGGTTCCTCTTCAATTCAACTAAAAGCAAGCACAACTTCACTTAATACCTCAATAGTTCTCACAAATTGCAGCTAGTTCAAAATAAATTCATAATGATTAACACAATTGGACTTAGAGTTTTATGATGAATATCTTGAAATTTGCTAAAGAACCTTATATAGTTTGAAATTGGAGGTATGAGCAGATTTATCTACCTCTAAGGAGTCCTAGGGAGCTTCAATTGAGCTATGTTGAAGTGGAGTCGAAAATGAGGCATGTCCAAACAAGGCAGTAACGCCCAGACCTCCATTTACAGTGCTTGGTCGCTCACGAACAGCTCCGGTGGTTGGCGTCGAAGTCCGATGATGTGAGGTTGCTACGGCATTGGAGCAATTGACCTTGCCAGCGTCATGGGCATGGTCTGCTTTTGTTGGTGTTTGGTTCCCAAAGTGATGGGGTGTAAGTGTTGTGATGGGGAAGGGGTTTGGTAAGCATCATGGGTGGGGGTAATGTATGGTGTTATGAAGGGGTACGTAAAGTGTCATGTGAGGGAGGTCTGGTAAGTATAATCTGATGAACGTTTATTATATTATTATTATTATTATTATTTTGAAAAAGAAAGAAAATATAAATTAATTTAACATGACATATAATATATAAGCATAGCACAAAAGAACGTTATTGTTATTTTCTGGTCTACTGCAAAATGAACTTGAACATACTTAAACTTTAATTAAAATATATGTACATAGTTTTTAAATTACAAATAAATGAAAATAAAATTTAATTAATACACCTTGAATATTCATTGTAATAATATAATAACATAAATATACTATTTTTAATTTCTAAAACCTATTTAAATAAAACTTAAACTCACCTAGTAAACTAAAGACAGATCTTGCCATAAATTAAATTATTCAAGTATTAAAATAAATAGTATTTTAAACATTTAAATCAATTTTAAATACTCAGTAATCAAAACAGTAATTTAAATATAAATTAATTAAATCAAAATTTTAACTTAATAAGATATAATAAATATGTCTTCATAGTTTGCAGAAAAATCCAATTAGCTAAAATTTCCATAACATTTAATACGACTTAAGCTATAAATCTTGTCATAAAATAATCCAAGTACTTATTTAATACTAAAATTAAATGATTCTTAAAGCATATAATGCAATCATAAATAATTTATTTATTATTCAAAATAGTTATTATTAAAACCATATTTTTATCCAAAATACATTATATCGCCAATATAATAAAAGAAACATTTTAAATACATTGATATTAATTTAAAATCTAATTAAATAAAATTGCAACACCATTAGGACAATTTAATATTTTCATTTTAAGATAAAATAACCAAATAGATATTAACTAGCTAAAATAAATAATATGCCTAAAACTTTGAATCAAATATTTTAGTTACTTTACATAATAATGACTGAGATAAGTTAATAAATTAAAAACACTTAAAATATATTATATAAAATTATTCCCTAAAATCTTCCAAAATATCTTTTACAAATCTTATACTTATAAATTATAAATATCTATAATTTATAAAGGGAATCTTTACTACTGTTATTGAATGAAAATTTTGAATATTACACTTCTTTATGGCAAACTTCATAGTTTTAAATATTTTATTTAAAAACAAGTAATTTTATTTGATATTATAATTTGAGAAAAATTAGCACTTATTGTATAATTATATAAGAACAATATTTTAGCTCCAATGATATTTAGGCAATGAAAGAATTTCTAATAAGTATGGACATTTTGCATTAAGAAGTAGTTGATCTATAAATAAGTAATATATATATATATATATATATATTGCATGAATGAAGAGGAGGCTTAATTTTCAATTTCCTTGACTTAGAATCTCAAAATATTATTCTGATTTCTTTTTAATTCAAGATGTTTAATCCAATATACTTTAATTTTGTAAGTCTTATCTGTACATTGCGCTGACATAAATCTAATATTTTTTACAAAAAAAATTTCAAATAACACATAATTCACTTATCTTTTTTAACTAATCAAGATATTTCATGGATTTAATTAAATTATAATATGATTTCTTTTTATAATATAAGATTTGATCAACTTCTGAACTACTTTTGATCTGTTTAAATCATCTCTAAATTTGGAGGGAAAGTATCTTTAATTTAAATACCCATCTGATGAAGTATTTACTAGGATCGTGAGGAAGTGTTTGGAGAATGTTACCAAGGGAATTCAAACTAATAATCTCATATCATGAAATCTAAGATTTAGTCATATGAGTTAACTCTAATGGCCTCTTTATTTTAAAATTTTAAAAGAATATTTCTTAATTCTATCATTTCACAAAAATATAATATACTAGCTTATACACGTGCAATATACAAATTTAATTAATTTTATTTTATAATAATTTGTAATACAAATTTATATTATAAATTATAATGTATTCAAATATAAGTAAATTATCGTCATATTTTTATTAACTAGATGACTATATAATCGATATAATTATATTCATGTTATTTAAAAGGGAATATTATATTTATTTTAATTTGATAAAATTGTTATACTAATATTTCAAATTGACTAAATTTATTATTTCAATTTTTCATCTTTTTGAAAATATTTTCTTAATATGCGAATGCTTAAGTGAATTTATTCATAAGTTATTTTGTTTAAAAATTTAAATTAACTAATATATTAGAAAATATACAATTTAAATATATTTATTATGAAGTTTCAAAAATATTTTGAGTTGAAATTGTAGTAAGTACTCAAAAGTAATAAAAATTTCAAAAGGAAAATTATAAAATATCATATTTGATATTTGATATTTAAAAATAATGTGAAAATTTTAAAGAGTGAAAATTTTTAAATAGATATTATCTACCAAATCAAAATTATATATTACTAATCATGTATTGATAAATATTTTATCTTTATATAAATCTAGAGTTTGTTTAGCGTAAGTAGATGAAAAGCTAACTGATAACTGATAAGCTAACTGTTAACTATTTTACTAGCTACTAATTACTAACTATTAGCTATTAGCTGAAAGTTGATAAGTTAGCTAATTGTATTAGAAGCATTTAGTAAAATTAGATATTGAGTTAGTTTATAAAAATAAAATGACATAAAAGGATATGTAAATATGATTTGATAATATATGGAGTAAATTAATGCATAGTTATTTTGAGGTTAAAGTATATTGATTCAATCAAAATATTCAAAATAAGAATAAAATTATCTAAAATTTAATTAAATTATATTTTATGATATCATATATTTATTTATGTACCTGTTTTTATTTATTTATATTGAATTAATGGACATATGACAAATATGCAATGATATATGAGTTTTTTTTTCTCTTTAGCTTTGTGAAAAAAAAAAGTATTGAAAATAGTATAATATTAAAAAGATAAGCATTAAAAATGATGATTTTTAATTAATTAGGACATGGACTATTAATTAACCAAAAAGAAAGGGATAAATTAGGAAAAAGTAATAGAAAGCTCTATTTTAATAAGTTATAGTGTGTATTTGGTGCACCAAAATAGCTAGCTTTTAATTTCTTGACTTAGTTAAATAGCTCTTTTTTCTTATTTTAGAAATGTTTGGTGCACTAATTTTTGAAAAAAAATTTTTTTTTTAAGAAGCTACTCCAAGTAACGTTTAGCTTATTAAAATAGAGTTTTCAATTATTTTTTTTCAAATTTATCCCTTTTATTTTAATTAATTGACAACCCATTCCCAATTAATTAATATAAATATCAAATTATTTGAAAAGATAATCTATAAAAAAAAACTCAAGTCCTTTTTATGTATCAATATTTTTTTATAATATTATATTATTTTCAATGTTTGCTCTTTTTTATAAAGCTAAAAGGGGACAAAAAAATTCATATATCATTACATATTTGACATACATTCATTAATTTAAAATAAATAAAAAATAAGTAAGTAAATAAATAAATAATAAATATGTGATATAATTAAATATAATTAATTAAATTTTAGGTAATTATA
>JANHAO010010066.1:0-17929 GCA_026873985.1 Saraca asoca
TCTCTATAAGTATGCTTTCCCCCATAAAGTTCTTCTAAAGGAAACCTGACCAAGATTTAATATACATCAGCATAATTAGATATTCAAAACACAAATGAAAGTATTATCTTTAAATGGGGGATAGAAGGTTATTCGCACCTTCCATCCATTGCAGTATGTTTTGTTGGCATATTGTTGATCTCATTCAGTAGAGTTCCAGTCTGCGGAAGAAACAAACATTAATCATTGAAAAATCTTGACTGCATTAAATATGACAGATTGCACAATGCAGACTATTTTTCAGCTTAAGCTCATCAAATAGATTCTAAAACAACCTAAGCTTATGACATGCACAGAGATCATTGATGAATAAGCGGACATAATTATAATATGTACATGTCATTGCAATTTGAAGATTTGCATATTGGTTACCAAAAATAAAGCAATAATCCAAAGAGATGCTTTCAAATACAGTTTGTAACTCGTCAATGGTTCTCTTATGTCCTTGAAAAGACAAACTGTTGGACAGATTGATGAACAAATCACGAAGGATGGGATTTACTAGCCATAGAATACAATGCAGATGACAATATGTAATTTAAAAGCCAAAATTGAAAACCAAACATGAATGCAATGCAGAAACAGCCAACACGACCCCAATTTAGAAAATTTTCCAAGTAAGAGACCCCAACTTTTTGATGGTCCAACCCTATTAATTTTTATATGTAAATACCTGATGTGATGTGAATGTAACCAAAACCAAAGCATCTAATAGTATCACTAACCATGACAAAAGCCACAGATAAACAGAAAGCACCAAAATGCCCCATGAATTGTTCCAATGGCACTACATTATGTGCTAAATAGCAATGAAACCCACAATAGGGTTACATGAAGAATTAACAAGTGAACGGGACAAATAATTCGGTTATATTCAAATCTCAAACCATAACGCATACTAACATCTAAGATTATATGAAACATGTAACCTTGGTATATAGTTGTATAAGTACAACCTCTTTTTAAGCAACATAGTTGATCACTTATTCATACACTGAAAATAAACACACTTTCCACAAACACATTGTATTCAAAGGGAAATATTAAGCAGACTACAGAAATTGAAGCTGAATATGTTATAAGAAATAGTAATAATTTTGGTATTAACAGAATTAAAACCACATTTGAGCAATATGAGAAGGCAATACCACGATAAGAAGGGAAGCAAGAGATTTGGCAACAGCGAGGATAGTGTCCACCGCCACGAACTCGAAAAAACAGCCTGCCCTCACAGAGCTCAGATTTCGAACCTCCATTACCCAAATAATATGCGGGGAGAGTGACAAAGAATAGAGTATCGCAGAGACACCGAATGGTCAGCTAGGGCAAAACCCCAGATTCTGATAATTTAGGGTTTTGTCAGAAAAATTACTACTGCCACCGCAATGGTCTCTGCTTCCACTAAGGAACGCTCCGTATCATTGAGAGTTAATGTACTAGTTATTGTGATGGACTGAGCCAGGAAGTAGCCAAATTCCGTACTGGGCTATGGGTTGCCTATAAAATTTTGTGTGTCAATTTTGGCTCTATCTTTTGTGTACAACCTCGCATCTAGTGTCCGAAATTCGGGTCGTTGCGTCCTAGTCAACTTCCTATTTAGATTTCCCTACTTCGCAATCTAATCTAAGAATCAACCAAAATAAATAAATAAATATTTTTTTAATTTAAAATTATATCATATTAATAATTGAAGGCTTTTTTTAGCTATTTTTATTTTTGTTGGACTGTTTCATGTCAACTTAACAAAAAAAAATTTCTCGCTAAACCCAATATCATTATACAAACGCTACGTTTCGTTGTCTAAAGCAAAAGGACGATATAGTCTTCATTGCACATTTGTTTTTGTTGGCCATTTCTGTTTGTTTTTGGCAGAAGCAGAATTGTCAATGTAGGCTAACTATTAGTAAGTACATAAATAATGACAGTTTCATTACATACATGCTGATAACTTTCTAAGCACCAGGATTTTTCTCTTTACTTTGTTTTACTGTGTTAAATGCTTTGTTATTTAGAATCACTTTTCTTAGACTACATTTTTTGCTGAAGTTTTACAAAGACTTTTTGCAGGTAAAGGTTGTTGTGGGTAAAAATTGGTCTCGCAAGAGCAGACCGAAGGCTCAGTGGAAACTAAGTCCAAACCGGAGGACGTTCAATTCGTTGAAGAGGAGAGTGCAAGGTCCCAGCTTGTGTGCTCGGTAAATCATTCCTACACGAGCTCACCTCGCTGCAGGCGGGCTCGTCCTCACTAAGCAATGGTTATAAGCTTGCGAAGAGGAGTTATAGCCAAGGCCAGAAGCTCAGCGAGATAGAGCTCCAGACAAGCTTGCGTCAAGCCTCAATTCCAGCTGGCAAGAGGGGCCTACCCACAAAAAGCAACCTATAGTAGCCAAATTGCAGGAGATTATACTGTCTTTTACATTTATTATTTAATGTAGTAAATTACAACTTATAATCATTGCATGTAACCTCTCTTCCTCTATAAATAGAAAATAAGATATCACCGTAAAAGGAGAAAGGGGCTGAAATAGCAAAACCAAAAACTCTATAAATTTTCTTTCAAATTAATAAAATTCCGCCATTGGCATAGGGTCCAATATTGCTCGAATTTGGCCGAACCACATAAAAACATTGTCTGCCATTATTCTTCTTCCTCTCTACTGTCTTTATTTCTCATTCGGTTTACCAGAAAGCATCTGGGGTTCAAGAACCACTCGGTTGACTAGAGTTTGGCCTAGAACCAGATTCCACTGTCAACATTTTTGGCATTAGAGGAAGCCCATCTATTTTCTGAATCATTTTCCTGTCCAGTTACAATGACGAGAGGAAGGGTTACCAAGAGTTCTGACACTCTGGTTATTCAGTCAACAGATGTTTCTACTGTTAAAGCTCGTCCTGGGCCTATCGCTACTCCTAGAACTGAAGAAGTGCAAATGCCTCATTAGCCGCTGCCAATGCTCAAGAATATGGTAAAAGAACTGGCTGAAACTGTTAAAATGCTAGCATAAGCACAAGCCTGGGATGCACAAAGGTAAGAAGAAATTATAGTACAGCTTCAGCAGCTGCGTGAAGAAGCTTAAAAAGAAACTCGTGAAAACCACCATGATTAGCAATCGGGGGCTTGCAACAAGCTGAGAGCTCTGGCCCCCAGTCTGAAGCTCGAGATCCAATAATGAGGCAAGTCCTCTAGAGATTGAAGCAACTGGAGGAATGTCCCCAATCTCAAAATAATCAACCTCGCTATGAGGAAAGCTTGTCATTCTCTATGGAGATTGAAATGCAACCCCTTCCACAGAAACTTAAAGTGTCCGCGATCCCGCTGTACAATGGAAACAGCAACCTATGTGACCATCTAGATGCGTTCAATATCCAGATGGATCTATAAACAACTGACCCCCTAGTCAAGTGTCACGTTTTCCTAGCCATATTGGGAGGTATCCCCTGAGCATGGTTCAGAAGCCTTTCGGTTTGCAGCGTCAATGGCTGGGAAGAATGTCAAAGGAAGTTCATCGACCAGTATCGGGCATTGAAGAGGCAGCTCGCACCCCCTGTCACCTCACGAAGAAGTGAGTCACTGAAGGATTACATAGCCAGGTTCAGGCATGAGGCCAACTCGGTGGAAAATCCTTCCGAGGAGAGCATCCTAATGGCAATCTCAGCGGGACTCCATAAGGATGGAAAGTTATATAAAAGCCTTTACAAGTCCCCGGCTCGAGATCTAGCTGAATTCTATGAGTGAGCTACCAAGCAAATAAGATAGAAGGAAACTTTCGATACAGAAAAGCCCAAGCAAAAGGTAGATGCCAGCAGCTCCACCTCGAGCAGGAAGAAGAGCGCTAAGAGTCACAGTCATGACCTCAGTCCTTAGCTTGTGAAGAAAGCAAAGCCTTAGAGATCTTAGCCTCAAGGTTGCTTCGAAAACTATAGTGTCCTATCTGATACGCAGGATAGGATTTTTGCCACAGAAAGGCATAAGGAAGACTTTGGGAGGCTCAGGCCTATGAGAACTTCTGCCATGTCTAGAGACCCGAGCAGATTCTGTACTTATCACAATGAAGTCAAACATATCACCTCAGAATGTTGGGCCTTGAAAGATGCCATAGAAGATCTTATTAGAAGAGGTCGATTACAGGATTATATGGTGAGGTCATCAGAATGGCAGACTTAGCAAACTCAGCAAATTGCTGATCGAGAGCAGGAACCCTCCATTAGAACCATATTCTAATCCTATAATGTTTTCCTAAGGTTAATGACAACTTCAAAATCTTTGCATAGATTATCCAGCGGAACACTGCACGAAAAGAGAGTTACTCCATATTGATTTAATATTATTCACGACCAATTGGATGAAACACAGAAATATTACTAATCTAACGACAAGCTTTCATCTTGAAATCATACGAATGCATCCAAGGGTAAGACGGCACAAGGCCTACCCTGTCGATACATCTAAAGCAAGCCACACCCCGCAAGTGGGAGTGAAAGAGTACAATTCCCAGCCTAAGTAACAGGATTGCTGTCTCGCTGAGCAACAAGATTGCTGTGAAGTTAAGCAACAAGATTACTGTGGAATTAAGCAACAAAATTGCTGCTTTACTAAGTAACGAAATTGTTATGGGACTGAGCAACATGATTGCTGGTAAGGACAAACTCTACAATGACCACTGAGCAACGACATTGTTGTCTCACTAAGCAATAAGATTATTATGGGATTGAGCAACAAGATTGCTATAAGACTGAGTAATGAGATTGCTGTCTCACTGAGCAACATGATTACTGTGAAACTGAGCAACGAGATTGTTGTAGTGTGAATCATCGAACATAGTTAATATGCAATCCCATCCAATGAAGAGCTATCATCTTGCTGAGATGCGGAGGCATTATAAAACACTCGAAAAGCTCACACAGGCACAAGAACACCATAAACTCATTACAACTCTCATGCGAATAAATACTTACAGCCCGTTGGTGAGATCCTTCTAGGCCTAGCTCACATGCAACCTACCTAAATTTTACTTATCATAGATTAAGGCAACCATATGCTAAAGTTTATCATGCAAAAGTTGTGGCCGATTAGCCATACAAGCATTTCATTGATTTATAGCAATATACATTATCATCAGAAGCAGATGAAAGTGTCCAATACAACATTTTAGAGTTACACAGAAAGGCTCATTCACTAAAAGCCTTGCTTAATAAGGCAAAATTTACATCGGGAGATCTAAGGTACAAGATCAAAAGCCAAAAGAGCCTAAAACCATTATTGAAAGCAGAAAGCCAGCTATCGAGAGATGAACTCCTTCTAATAGGAAGACCGGAAAGCCTAACCACTTTTGCTTATATCCCTCTTCAGCTAGTGGTTCCTCCTGACCCAGACCAAGAGCAATTCAAAAGAGCATTAGGAGTCGGGCTGGCAAGGTTAGAAATCACGACTAAGAAATAATTCAAGATCTGCATAAGATCTCCTCTGTGGCTAGCATGAAGAGCTATCCATGGGAGCCATATGCAGTAGGCTATCCATGTCTTGAAGTCGCATGCAGTAAGCCATGCACGCCTTAATGCTTCACCAGAAGCCGAATCAACAGAGGTATTTGGTGACTTAACTAATACATCCATTTAATCACGAAGGAGCCAGAAGAGCTTCACAAGATTTATAAACTAATTTAGGTTCAATGAATAACCTAGTGGACAAAAGACCGTGCCTGATCGAACAGTCCTAAGAAGAATAGAAGCAAGGTCAGAAAAAGAAGTATGGCCAAAATCAGATGAAATGAAAGATTGAAAGTTTGAAATGACAACATGACAGGGCAAGGATTTTGACTAAACAGCAAAAAATTATAACTCCTAATCTATAAAGTGAACTGAGAGTTAGGTGGCTTATGTTATGGGTAAAAATTGGTCTCGCAAGAGCAGGCTGAAGGCTCAACAAAAACTAAGTCTAGATCGGAGGATGTTCAGTTCACTGAAGAGGAGAGCGCGAGGTCCCGACTTGCATGCTTGATAAATCATTCCTGCACGAGCTCACCTTGCTGCAGGCGGGCTCGTCCTCACTAAGCAATGGTTATGAGCTCGCAAAGAAGAGGCATAGCCTAGGACAGAAGCTCAGTGAGATGGAGCTCCATATAGGCTTGCATCAAGCCTCAATTCCAATCGACAAGAGGGGCCCACCCCACAAAAAGTAACCTATAGAGCCGAATTGCAGGAGATTATACTATCTTTTACATTTATTACTTGATGTAATAGAATTACAACTTGTAATTATTGCATGTAACCTTTTTTCCTGTATAAATAGAAAATAGGAGATCACTGTAAAAGAAGAGAGAGTCTAAAATAGCAAAACCAAAAGCTTTATAAATTTTCTTTCAAATTAATAAAATTTTACCATGGACATAGGGTCCGATATTGCTCGAATTTCGTAGAAGCACGTAAAAAATTATCCGCCATTATTCTTCTTCCTCTCCACTATCTTCATCTCTCACTCGGTCTACCAGAAAATAGTTTTGGGTTCAAGAACCACTCGGTTGGCTAGAGTTTGGGCTAGAATCAGATTCTATAATCAACAAAGGTTAAGGTACCTCAATTTCTTCTTCTTAGTGCTATTTTGGTTGATAATATTTAATGTGTTGGCTTATTTATTATTGATTGTGGTTATTTATTTCTGATTAATAATAATGTGGATATATTGTGTGTATCAATTTAGTAGTTTGGTGAATTGTAAAAATTTATTATCTATAGTAAGCGAAGCAAAACATTCTATTATTCTAGAGAAAGAAAACATTCTATTATTCTGGAGAAGTTACATATATATATCTTCAACTTCAAATATCTCTTATTTTGACTTAAAAAAAATTAAAACTGAAGAATGAAGGGTTCGTACAATGATCTTAACCCTTATTTAAAGTTGCTAGGGTGTATAGTTGTAGTCCAAAAAGGGAAGGAATAATAATAAATTAATTACAAGTGGATCCCAATAAGTTGTTATCTACAAATTGGCCATGCAAGTTGGTGTCGCTTAGACCTACAAGGTAGAGCTCATCTTTAAAGCTAAAAGCTGAGAGTTTGATCTGAGAGCTATGAGTTAGCTGAGACCTGTAAGCTAGAGCTCATCTTTAGAGTTGAGAGTTAAAAGCTAGATCTGAGAATTGCAAGCTAACTGAGACCTACGAGCTAAAGCTCATCTTTAGAGTTGAGAGCTAGTTGAGACCTGCAAACTAGAGCTCATCTTTAGAGTTAAGAGCTGAGAGCTAAATCTGAGAGCTACGAGTTAGAGCTCATCTTTAAAGTTGAGAGCTGCAAGCTAGCTAAGACCTACAAGCTAGACCTCATCTTTAAAGCTGTAAGCTTAAAACCTGTGAACTAGAGCTCATCTTTAGAGCTAAGAGCTAAGAGTTAGATCTGAGAGCTATGAGCTAGATCTGAGAGTTGCGAGTTCATCTTTAGAGCTGAGACTTGCGAGCTCATCTTTATAGCTGAGACCTATAAGTTAGAGCTCATCTTTAGAGCGGAGAGCTAGATCTGAGAGTTGTAAGCCAGCTGAAATTATGAGCTAAAACTTATTTTTAGAGCTAAGAGCTAGATTTGAGAGTTACGAGTTAACTGAGACCTGTGAGCTAGAGCTCATCTTTAGAGCTAAGAGCTAGCTAAGACCTACAAGCTAGAGCTCATCTTTAGAACTGAAAGCTAAGAGCTAAATCTGAGAGCTACAAGCTAGCTAAGACCTACAAGTTGGAGCTCATCTTTAGAGCTAAGAGTTATGAGCTAGCCGAGACCTGCGAACTAGAGCTCATCTTTAGAGCTGAAAGTTAGTTGAAACCTACGAGTTAAAGCTCATCTTTAGAGCTGAGAATTGAGAGCTAGATCTGAGAGCTATAAGCTCATCTTTAGAGCTAAGAATGGAGAGCTAGATCTGAGAGTTACGAGCTAGTTGAGACTTCTGAACACGAGCTCATCTTTAGAGCTGAGAGTTAGATTTGAGAGCTGCAAGCTAGTTGAGACTTGTGAACTAGAGCTCATCTTTAGAGCTAAGATAAGCTTTAATTAGCTGGGCTTGTCTGTTGGGCTTTTGTCAGCCTATTTGCATGGTTTCAAAAATACCCATTGTTGTATACAGAAATTAGCCTCGCAAGGATGAGCCCTCGAGTACAATGAAGATTAAATCCCACGCTTTAGTGAGTGGCAATAGCAAAGTAATTTCGAGTGCCAAGCCCTACCTCGCTCGTCACATTACAACGACACTGTGAGGGGGTTCGGATACATCTCGCGAAATAACCTCCCCCACGAGGGATGGACCAGTGAAGAAATCATAAGATCGGATCTTGTGAGCGACCAGCTACTCCGTTCAAGCTCGTTTTCTCACCACAGCGATGCCCTGCTCACTACAGCAGACCCTGCGACGCCTCCAAGCCATAAATCCCTAACCCAGGATACCGAACGATAGACACAAGTCTACCGCCAGCCTAGGGGGACCATTCAACAGCCTACTTTCTATAATAGCTAAATTGTAGCCCTTTTTGCTATCTTTTCTTATTTATTATTTGATGTAACACAACTGTAGCTTATAATTAATGCATGTAACCCTTCCTTCCTCTATAAATAGGCTTACATTGTTAGAAAGAAAAAAAAAAGGAGAACAATCTTGTAAGCAGAAACTCTACAAATCACTTTACATTAATAAAAATCTCCACCATGGACGTAGGGTCTGGTGCCGTCTGGATTTAACTGAACCACGTTAAGCCCGGTGTTTCCTCCTCTGCTCTTCCTTCCACCTTTGTCTTATATTTGAATCGGACATAAGCTAGAGATTCCGGAGAATCCCCTCATTGGCTGAAGTTTGGAGTATAACCAAAATCCGACGTTAACATCTTGGTGCCATCTATGGGGATCTCATCTATTCCAGTTCATTCCTACTGCAATGACCAAGGGAAGAGTCACCAGAGCCTCAAATATGTGCTCCTATCCTTTGGACGGCCATGTGTCGACAATAAACTCATCTACTGCTCCTGTTATTAGAGCAGCTGCTGGCATCCTTCCAACCAGTTTGGTGCAACCGGTTCTCGTCACTAATGGCACCGACAAACTGTAGACATGGCTCCAACGTCAGGAGAAACTTGAGCATATGATGGGAGAACTGACTAAAGCAGTCATGTCATTGGTACAAAATGTGCAGAAACAAGCTAAAAACCAAAGCCTGGGCCATCCAAACGAGGGCAGTACCCCAATTCATTGCTCGCGGGAGCAGACCCCGAGTCGTGACCCTCGAAACGTCAGAGACCAAAGTGTCCAGCAGTCGCTCAGTCGACCCTTTGAGGAGCGGGACCCGTTAGTCAGGGAACTGTTTCAGAAGATTGCTCAATTGGAAGAATGCCTCTGAGCCTCGGGTGATCGATCTCATTGCAAGGAGTGATCGCCACTTTCTGAGGAGATCGAAGCTCGAGCTCTCCCCCTCAAATTTAGGTCCCCACGATCTCGTTGTATAATGGGGATTCTGACCCATATGACCATCTGGACGCATTCAATGTTCAGATGGATCTACAGACAGTCGATCCCCTTATTAAGTGTTGGGTTTTTCTAGCCACATTAGGAGACATGCCTCAGATTTAGTTCAGGAGCCTCCCGACTCACTCAATTGGAAGTTAGGAAGACTGTCAATATAAATTCATTAGCCAGTACCGGGCACTGAAGAGGCAGCTCATTCCCCATTGTCACCTTGCTATGGTCTTTCAACACAAACAGGAATTGCTAAAGGACTATATCGCTAGATTTAGACTTGAAGCTAATTTGGTGGAGAATCCATCCGAAGAAACCATGCTGGCCACCATCTCTGCGGGACTTCGCAAAGATGGAAAGCTGTACAAGAATTTGTATAAATCCCCGGTGCAGGACCTCACCGAGTTTTACGAACGAGCTGTTAAGTAGATCAAATGGGAGGAGACCTTCGACTCTGAAAAGTCTGACAAGAAAGATGAAAAAGCCAACTCCTCACACGGTAAGTGGAGGAACGATGTGGAACAAGGTGACCCTTCCACCGAGCGAACGGCCAATAAGTCTAAAAAGCCCAAGGGTGGATGACCCCAGTATTCTAATCGCTATGAACGATTCAGCATCCTATCAGATTCCCAAGACAGGATCTTCATGACAGAATGGGACAAGGAAGATTTTGAAGTACCTCCACCCTCCAATATCCCTTACAGACGGAGAAACCAAGAAGAGTTTTGTGCCTTTCACAACGAGGCTGGCCATAGCATATCAAATTGTCAGGCCCTCAGGGATGCAATTGAAGATTTAATCAGAAAGGGTCACTTAAAGAAATACGTGGTGTGACCCTCGAGACAACACCCCTAGTCATCTCAACACAATGCCAATCAGGAGCTGGGGGGGCTCGATCTGAATTATACACTGACGTTGTATTTTAAAAATTTCAAGGTGGATGTAAATATGACTATTTTGTTAAAAGCTGTTTACTGATATGCATGATGTTAGTTCCTTCTTCCTTGCCCTCAAGTATTTATGAGTCTGTAAGCTCTTGTACAGCCAAACTCTTAGAACTTTGTGAAGGATCTCTCTGCCAACTATGACCTTTAGTCTAGTTGAGGCCCCCCCAAAGCTCGTTTCAGAGAAGAATTGATAAACACTTAACCAGTTGAGCTGCGGGCTCGCTAAGATGTGGAGATGTTCAAAATAAACTCATTTATCCAGCGCAGCTTTGGGCTCGCTGAGACGTGGAGACATTCAAAATAAACTCATTTAACCAGTTGAGCTGCGGCTCACTGAGAGGTGGAGACATTCAAAATAAACTTATTTATCCAGTGCAGCTTTGGGCTCGCTGAGAGATGTGGAGATGTTCAAAATAAACTCACTTAATCAGTTGAGCTACGGGCTTGCTGAGATGTGGAGACGTTCAAAATAAACTCATTTATCCAGTGCAGCTTTGGGCTCGCTGAGATGTGGAGACATTCAAAATAAACTCACTTATCCAGTGCAGTTGTGGGCTCACTGAGACGTGGAGACGTTTAAAATAAACTCATTTATCTAGTGCAGCTTTGGGCTCGCTGAGACGTGGAGACGTTTAAAATAAACTCACTTAACCAGTTGAGCTGCGGGCTCGTTGAGACATGGAGATGTTCAAAATAAACTCGCTTAACCAATTGAGCTACGAGCTCACTGAGGCGTGGAGACGCTCAAAACATACTCATTCAGTCAGCATGGCTTTGTGCCCAATGAGGTGCAGAGGCACTAAAAAGCACTCGACGCTAGCGTAACTCTCGCTGAAGCGTAAAGAATTGATGAATCAATTATTCACTCAGGGTAACAGGATTTTACAGCTCCCTTATGACCTCTCTCTTGCATTCACAACAAACTAAGCAGCCATAAAAGTAAGGCACAGCCGATTGGCAAAAAAAGAAGCTTAATTAATTATCAGAAGTTTACATACAGTGATGCGTGGGGCATCCGGTTATAAGTATTCGAAAGAAGGAAAGACATCTGACACAACATCTCAGTCAAAAAAGGACACTGGCTGAAGATACGAATCAAGCCTTTGAAACATGCAACTCCCGGTCTGCAAAGCAAACCAAGAGTTGGGGGGCTTATGATGTATACAGAAATTAGCCTCGCAAGGACGAGCCCTTGAGTACAACGAAGACCAAATCCCACGCTCCAGTGAGCAGCAACAACAAAGTAATTCTGAGCGCTAAGCCCTGCCTCGCTCTTCGCATTACAACGACACTGCAAGGGGGTTCAGATATATCCCGTGAAATAACCTCCCCCACGAAGGATGGACCAACAAAGAAATCACAAGATCGGATCTTGCGAGCGACCAGTTACTCCGCTTAAGCTCGCCTTCTTGCCACAGCGATGCCCAGCTCGCTATAGCAGAACCTGCGATGCCTCCAAGCCATAAATCCCTAGCTTGGGATACCAAGCAACAGACACAAGTCTGTCGCCAGCCTAGGGGGACTGTTCAACAACCTACTTTCTATAATAGCTAGATTGTAGCCTTTTTTGTTGTCTTTTCTCATTTATTGTTTGATGTAACACAATTGTAGCTTGTAATTAATGCATGTAACCCCTCCTTCCTCTATAAATAGGCTTTCATTGTTAGAAAAAAAAAGAGAGAACAATCTTGTAAGCAAAAACTCTGCAAATCACTTTACATTAATAAAAATCTCCATCGTGGACGTAGGGTCCGGTGCCGCCCAAATTTGGCTGAACCATGTTAAGCCCGGTGTTTCCTCCTCTGCTCTTCCTTCCACCTTTGTCTTATATCTGAACTGAACATAGGCTAGAGATTCCGGAGAATCCCCTCGTTGGCCGGAGTTTGGAGCATAACCAAAATCCGACGTCAACACCCATAATAGAAATGATGTAGAGAAGACTGAGAATAAATATTATTTCATCAATTATTAATTTAAATAATTTATTGTAATACATTATGTAAGTATGTTTTTTTTAAAAAAAACATAGCATATAAAGACATAAAATGAGTTATTTCAAGGAAAAGCACGCGAGCTGTTTGCCATGGCTTTGCACTGCACTCATGGTTCTACCCTAGCCAATCCCCACCACCATCCCTTCTTACTTCTTTTCATTTTTGCTTTTTCTCTCTCCATTAAAATATTAATTATTTACTCTTTTCAAAAAACTATACTGAGTTTACACAAAATATTTTATAATTTTGTAGGGTTCTTAAAAAGGAAAACGCATGCACTCACAAACAAGTCCAAAGAGCGAGCTCGAAGGAAAAAGCCCAGCTTGCCAAGAATGAAGGTCACTTAATAAAAGTACTGGTTCACTAAGAGACAAGTCACAACATATATGGCCAAGAGCTCGCTAGCTGCTTAAGCTCGCCAAATACAGGTTCGAGGTCACGAGCTAGTGACATCTCCAAAGCCAAAGCTCCAGCTCGTAAGATGCAGTGCATCTCACTCAGCTAGAAGCTCATAAAGGTTAAATCAGAAACATATCCACCCTCAGACCATCTGCATCGCCCTTCTATAAAAAGCAATGTGTAGGGGCCATCTACAGAAAGTAACTTGTAAAAGCCATTTTGTAGTAGTCTAGGTTGTCTTATACATTTATTATTTGATGTAACAAAATTACAACTTATAAAATTACACTTGTAACATCCTAATTTCTATAAAAGAGAGGAAGGAGATCATTGTAAAGGGACTCCAGAGAACTCATACTATAACTCTGATGGATTTTCTCCAGATCTATAAAAGCTACCGTGGATGTGGGGACTGGTGCTATCCAGTTTTGGCCGAACTATGTTAAAAATCCTTTTTGTGTTTGTCGTTCTTCCTCTTTCCCTTATTTTTCTTTATCTTTTGCACCACCAGAAATCGATTTTGTGACTGAAATACTGTTTGAGGTACTCAAAACTTTTCCCATTGACCGAAGTTTAGATCTTACCGAATTCCACTATCAACATTTTGGCACACCTGGTGGGACCTCATCTGTATTCTAGTTCATTTTTTTGCATTTTGATCGATCTCTTATGCAACTACAATGACTGAAGGAAGAGCCACTAGGAGTACAAATGACTCGATTGTTGGATCAAAAAAATGAGCGACATAGCAGAGGGAACAAGTTCTTTTTGGGATAGGTATTTCTACTGGGCCTACAGTAGGCGTTGCCACTAACTTGCCCCCCACGAACCCCCGTCAGTCTACTAGCACTATTCTCGAAGTCAATGAAATACAAGCATTGCTTCAAAACCAGAGAGTCCTGGGGATTACTTTGAAGGAGCTGACCAATGTGATTAAAGTGTTAACATGGGCCTTAGGCTCAAGAGAGTAGGACAAGGTCGTTGCATCCAGGCAGCAGCACTGGGTCACTTACTCAGCTTGTTTCTCCCATTCACAGATGAGATCAAAAGCTTGTCAAACTGATGAGCACAAGGACTCGCGACCTGAAAGCTAGCACCAAGCAGAGAGCTCAAACGGGTCTAGCTAGGGGAATACCTCAGGTCACTACTCCTAGAACTTGAAAATTCAAGAGCTAATCGACAGGTTAAAGTGATTAGAGGAGCATTTTCGATCTCAGAACAACCAGGAGCACAATGAGAAAAGGACCTTATTCACAAACGAGATAGAGAAGCAGCCTCTTCCTCACAAAGTTCAAGATCCCTGCGACCCCACTGTATAATGGGGATACTGATCCTTATAACCATATGGATGCATTCAATGTTCAGATGGACTTGCAAATAGCCAACCCTCTGGTTAAATGTCATGTTTTCCTAGCTACTCTAGGAGGTGTCCCTCTAGCTTGGTTCAAAAGTCTTCCAGCTCGCAGCGTGAATAGTTAGGAAGAATGTTAGCATAAATTTTTCATTTAGTACTAAGCACTAAAAAGGCAACTCATGCCTCCTTGTCACCTCGTGATGGTATTTTAGTGTAAGCATGAGTCCCTTAAGGACTGTATTGCCAGGTTCAGGCTCAACACCAATTTAGTGGAAAATCCTTCTGAGGAAAGCATCTTGATAGCAAGTTCTATAGGACTCCGCAAAGATGAAAAATTGTATAAAAGCATATACAAGTCCTCGATAAGAGATCTAGCTGAATTTTACGAACGAGCTGCCAAGCATATCAAGTGGAAAGAAACCTTCAGCTTGGGAAAACCCGATCAGAAGGATGAGAAGGATGGCTTTGCCTATGGCAAGAAGAGAAGTGGTGAAGGCCAGAGTGATCACTCCAGTGACCAGGCTGCAAAGAAGCCTAAGAACGAGCGACCTCAGTGTCAAGGTTGCTATAACTATTACACCAGCCTAACAGACGCTTCGATAGGATCTTTGTAGTGGAAAGAGAGAAGAAGGACTTCAGGAAGCCAAAGATTCTCAAGACTTCCAACTAGTTCAGGAGCAACTAAGACAAGTTCTACATCTTTCACAATAAGAAAGGGCATGCTTCGTCAAAATGTTAGGCTCTCAAGGATACAATAGAGGACCTCGTTAAGCGAGGATGCTTGAGGGACTATGTCAAGTAACCTTCAGGAGAACAATCTCAACAGTCCCAGCAACAATAGCAAGCTATAGATCAAGATCAACCACTTTCCACTAGAATTATATATTAACTTTGTAGCAAATATATATATTCAGCTCGCTTCCTCGGCCTTGTACTATTGACTTTCTCTTTTTTGAATATCTTATGTAAATATTTACTAATTGCTGGTAAATCTCTTTTGACAGAAATATTGTTTAAGAGCCAAAGCTCAAAAGAAAGATTTGCTTATCTCATTATAAGCTTAGAGTAATCAGTGATCATGCCCACACTATCATTCAATTTCATTTTGTTTAGATTAAGGAGACCGGGATCAAGACTCATAACCACTATACAACCCGTTAAGTAGCAAGATTGATGTGGTCAAGCCACTGAGCAACACAATTGTTGTGGTATGACTGTTATGGCATACCTACTTAAGCAATGAAGATTGTTGTCCCATTGAGTAACAGAGATTGCTGTTCACTGAGTAACAAGATTACTGTAAAACTAAGCAACAAGATTACTATGAGACTAAGCAGCGAGATTGTTGGCAAAGTCAAAACTCTCATTTCCTGCATGAGCAACAAGATTGCTAGTAGATGATTACCTATGCAACCTACCTAAGCAACAAGATTACTGGTAGTGTTTATCTTATTTCCTACTTGAGCAACGAGATTACTGGTAGTGTTTATCTTATTTCCTGCTTGAGCAACGAGATTACTGGCAGATGATTACCTATGTGACCTACCTGAGCAACGAGATTACTGATAATGTATTTCATTTCCTGCCTAAGTAACAAGATTGCTAGCAAACTTAAACTCATACTGCCCATTAAGTAATGAGATTGCTGTGGTACAGCTCGCAAGGCACAGTTCTCATGCAACCTACTGTTCGTAGCTCTCATGCGACCTAATGATCGCAGCCCTTATGTGACCTAATGCTTGCGGCTCTCATGTGACCTAATGTTCACAACTCTCATGAGACCTAATGCTCACAGCTCTTATGTAACTTACTAGTTGTAGCTCACATATAACTCATTACTTGTAGCTCTTATATGAAGTTATTCACATGCTTTCATGCGATCTCCCATAGGCCACAACTTTTATATGACCTGCTAGGGAATTCTCTTTCTATGCTAGACAAAGCATTCTAGTTCTCAGGTCATTTTGTTAAGTAAGGAATGTGGTTGGCTAATCATCTAAACGTTTCATTCAACCATGATTTGTAGAAGTTTATGTTGTCATCTACAATAAGCAGAACATTCAACACAATACAACACTCAAAGTTCATTCATTAAAAGCCTCAACAAGGTAAATTTACACCAAAAGAGTCAAAATACAAGTTAGTAAGCTTATTGTTGCTATAGCCCAAAAAGAAGCCCGACTCTTGGAAGATGAACTCCCACTAGCTAGAAGACCGAGGGGAACGCCAGCTCCTTAATCTTCTTCTTGTTGTCCTCCTTGGCTAATAGCTCCTTTCCTGCTCATGCCAAGAGAAATTCAAAAGAAGCGGAGGAGTCTGGTTGGCAAGGCCAAAACTCACAGCAAGACCGTGAGGAAGTAATCCAAGATCTACGTAAGATCTCTCACCAGAGAAGAATTATCCATAAAGGTCTCTGTGCAAAAGGCTATACACACCTCATTAAATAGCTAGACCATCAGAAACATGGGGGGCTTAGTTAAGACTCCCATCGAGTTCTTCTGTGGAGAAGTAAGACTTGGTCCCTTGAAAAATCCAGAGGTTATCTGGGTATTCTTGATTGGACGATTCGAAGAGGATAAGGTTGCCATGTCAATGGCTGAAAGCTGTATGCAGAAAGAAGTATGGCCTTATTTAGAAGAAGTGAAAGATTTGATTTTGAGATGATAACACAATAGAAGCTACAGACAAAGACCTTGACCAGTAAAATTGTAACTCCCAGCTCGCTAAGTAGATTGAGAGTTGGGGGACTGATGTTATGGGTAATTTTTGGTTTGATATGAATTGGGCTAGCTAAGGCTTAGTGATAAACAAGTCCAAAGAGTGAGCTCGAAGGAAGAACATAACTCGCCAAGAATGAAGGTCGCTCAACAGAAGTAGCAGCTCGCTAAGAGACGAGTCATAGCACATATGGCTGAGAGCTCGCTAACTACTTGAGCTCGCCAAATATAGGTTCGAGGTTGTGAGCCAGTGACATCCCCAAAGCCAAAGCTCTAGCTCATAAGATGTATGCATTTCACTCAGCTAGAAGCCCGCAAAGGTTAAATCAGAAACACATTCACCTTCAGACAATCTGTACCGCCTATCCATAGAAAGTAGCATGTAGGGCCCATCCACAAAAAGTAACTTTTAGAAGTCATTTTACAGTAGTCTAGGCTATCTTGTACATTTATTATTTGATGTAACAAAATTGTAACTTGTAAAATTACACTTGTAATCTCCCAGCTTCTATAAAAAAGAGGAGGGAGATTATTGTAAAGGGACTCCAAAGAACTCATACTATAACTCTACCAGATTTTCTCCAGATCTATAAAAGCTACCATGGACATAGGGACTGGTACTGCCCCATTTTAGTTGAACTACATTAAAAACCCTCTACGTGTTTGCTGTTCTTCCTCTTTCCCTTGTTTTTCTTTGTCATCTATGTCACCAGAAACCCATTTTACGACCGGAATACTGTTTGAGGTACTCAGAACTTTTTTCGTTGACCGGAGTTTGGCCCATACCAAATTCCATCGTCAACAATATATTTACTGTGCTCTCATCAACAGCTGTAGCATTATTCTATGGAGCATTATTCCATGGAAGTTTCAACTTATACATATATAATTGTATTTATAAAAATTTTAATAAGACTTTCTATTAATAATTTATAATTAATTGATATAATATTATTTCAATTATTAATTTAATTAATTTAGATAAACTAGAAACTA
>JANHAO010010067.1:0-17962 GCA_026873985.1 Saraca asoca
AGGGAGAAGAAATGACCAACCAATTGAATGCAGCAAGAAATATCAAGACCTCAATCATTAACCTTTAAGTTTCAGCCTCTTTGGATTGATTACAAGAGTTAAGCTTCCATGGAAAGGAAGCACGAAAATTGTAAAGGAAAAACTAGAAAACTCAAAGCTACAATCTATCCTAATACTCAACTAAGAAGCTTTTACAAAAAGAAGTTTGCTCGGGAAAAAGGAGGAGACAGAAAAGTTGGTGTAGCAGGTTACTTTCTGCCAAGTTACTACTGCATGTCCTTTTACATGCTGTGTGTTTGTTTCTAGGTTGCTTTTCTACTTCTTCTTCTCTCTTTTGGCTCTCTTTTAGCTCTCTAACTAGTTGGTTGTGGGCTAGAGCAAAGGATGTTGCAATTGGGCTCAAGCTCATGTCAATTGGGTCCAAGAAAGTCCAGTTCTGCATCAGCCTAGTTTATCAGCATTCTACCCTTCATTTGCAGCCAATATTTGACACCTAGAATGAAATGTTTAGCTCAATAAGTCTTCATAAGATATTTAGCTTTATGTTTCATCTTCCAATTGGGCTTAATTTCACCTCATTTGGACCTTCCTAGCTCGAGATATTGTCTTCTGAAAGCCTAAAGGTCAGCTGCCTAAGATAGTGTTCTGGCAAAATTCTAGTGTTAGCTTCAACTCAAAATTCAGATAACCAAACGTGTGATTCCGCCATTTAGGTCTTCATCAAAGTTGTATATCTATCTCTTACCTTTCCGACAAGATAAAAATCACATCAATTGGATAAGTATATCTCAAGATATGCTTAGAATACAGAAACTATTCAATTATGGCCTATTATGCAGAATTTGCAATACGATGCCAATTGACACAAATTCACAAATACATACTAACACAGCTGGAAACATGTAATTTTAGACCTTAAAATGCTAAGTATGAGGACAAATAAATGTATCAAATATTGTGTTATCAATAACATAGCAAAATAATTTATGAAATATATATATCTATATATTTTTGCACACATAATGTATTTACAATTTAAAAATATTACAATATTATATTTAATATTATCATAATTTTGATCAATATTATTATTTAGACAAAATAATAATTAGGTTAAGGATTGAATAATGTAGACACAAATATCACTATGGTCTGTTTTAAAAAATTAGAGTGTTTCATGATTTATAAAAAGTATAATGGATAAAATCATTGATTTGATCATTCCATGAATGATAAAATAAGGATGCATTATTTGGTGAAATGATAGTTTACAAGCTATATAGTTTTGACGTATTCTTATCCTGTTCTACTTTCCTTTTTTTAATGTTTTGTATAGAATTAATTTTTTTTATAATTCAATTCATATCATTTTAATAGAAATGATTTTAATTCATTTAAATATTAATTTTATTGTTTGAAAACTACATCAAAAATAATAATTTATATTCATTTATAAATGAATTTTTTTTGCTTGAAATATATTAAAAAAACACACATAATTCAATTAAAAAGTAGACTTTTATTGTATCATGATAAATACAATAGTAGAATAAGGGTAAAGTTTTTAATATAACATATATTTTAGGCGAGATTAAATAAATTCTAGTAAAATCTTTAATAAATTTAATAGAATTTATAATGGTGTAAATGTAACTAAAATAGGAATCATAAATAAAATAAAATCACTTTTTTCTTAAATTCAAATGCCATTTAAAAAGGAAATTCATTTGAAAATAAAATAAAATTTTACTTTTAATTATTCGAAATAGGGTAATAAGTCTTATTCCATTTAATCAAATGTGCTCCCAGGGAAGAATTTTTTAAAACTAAGATTGGATTTATCTCATATGTATTATCTAATCAAAATTGACAATATATTAGAATTGCAATATGGATCTACAAACTACCTACATTTCTTATAATAATAATTATTTGATGCTGTATGAGTCTTACTATTATTTGATGATGTATGAGTCTTACTATCTATAACGCCTTCTAAATTTTGTTGTAAGCAATTGCGCATAAATGATTTTCTAGTTTTTCAAGTGTTGGTCCCAAAATATAGATAGAAATTAAGATCTTTCCCTTATTCCTATTGAGGAATTCTATTCTCTTTATTACTTTTAATCAATTTAACAATAAAGTAAATTGAAATACAATTGTTAACTTTAATTTTCAAGTAAATGCATAGCAAAAGACTGTCTTATATTAGATTATATAGTTAACAATTAAACTATTTATTGACTAAAATAGCAAGAAAACTAGATTGCAAATTTTGTGCAAAAATAGAAAATATGCAGAAGAAATAGAAAATCTACAGAAGGAAAATGACAGTAATAAAAGAATCAAGAGACAAATTTTGAAGTGCTTTAACTTGAGTTAAAATCACAATTCAAGTCTACTTGATTGAATCAACACTCAACTGCATGATCAATTTTATTAATTAAGCATAAGAATTAGGTAGGGCTCTTATAAATCAGTTTTACAACAAGAATTTCTATAAGCACTTGCAATGCCTATGATACAAAAATTCTATATCTAACCTAACTATAATCAACCTCACAACTAAGAAGAATTACAAGAATTCAATGCACCTGCTACAAATTGTAATCAACCTCACAATTCTAGAAGGATGCAAAGGAAAGATCAACCTTTTCCTTTGTATCTAGATTCCGAACCCAAGAAATCTAAAAAGTAGGAACAAGATAAAGTAAAGAGATAGAAATAGCAAATTTTGATGTAAATCTCAATTAGCTAAGTAGAAATATTCTTCAGATCGCTCACGAATTAATTAAATCATTCAACTAGATGAGGTAGTGAATCGTAGGTGAAAGCTCTCTTAGTTTCACTATTTTTGTCATAGGTGTTATGAAAAGTATATGTTTGAAAATAGGGTTTCGTCTATTCATAATCAAGTTAGAAAATAACTAATTTTTAGTCCATGAATAGGTTCGTAATGGTTATAACAAACTTGTAACTAACTAATCGATTTAAAAATTGATTCAAGTCATGCAAAAATTCATCACTAAATTGATTAATGAATTGATTCATAGTGTTTTGAAAATAGATCTTGAATCGATTATAGAATCAATTTAGAAAAGTTTCAAACCTTCGGTAAGAAAATTTGTGTAGTTAGGATAACGTAGGCTAATAATCTCCCTTTTTTTGATAATGACAAATAATTATAAATAAGATTCAAAGTTTCTTAAAAAATCAATTTTAGATGAGAATCAAAAAAAATTTATATTCCTCATCTTTTCTTCAAGTATTCAAAAATCTTTGAAAATCTCATTCTCTCTCTCACTTTTGGGACAACAAAAAGAAATTGGTACTTTATAAAAAGAGAAGAAAAAATAGACTTTCAAGAATGAAATCATATGGCAGCATCTCAATTTTTAAAGATAAATAACAAGAATAACAAAGTTATAAAATAAGAATGAGAGTCAATAGCATCAAAAATATCAAAAATGTATAAGAAATATCAACTCATTCTTATTCATTTTGCTCTAAACTCAACTTATTTAAATTAGCTACTCTAAATTTTAGCTCAAAATTAATGTTATTACTCCCCCTAGGCTAGTTATTCAATCAATTAAGCAACAAAAATATTGTATTAAAATTGATCTAAGAAAAAAAAAAAGAAAACTAATGTGAATTACAAAAAAAATATGTTTTGGTGACTGAATCAGTTAGGAAATCAATTTATCTAAGATAGAATCAATTCTTCAATTAATTTGATTATACGAAATAAGAATTTTGAGAAATTTGAAAATAGGCCAAAACATTGAAAATTTTGTGAATCATTTCAAGAATTGATTCATAGTGCAAATTTTTGAATAGTGAATCAATTCAAAAACTAAAATTAAACCTAGAAAAAATTTGAATCAATTCTGAACTTGATTCAAAAATTGAAATTTGTTTTATGTAGTTTTAAACCAAAAAACTTACAACGTTAGGCATGCATCAAAAGTAATTAAATCAGTGTAGGTTTAAGTCACAATTCAAACATTGATTCACATGCTTTATTCCTGCAAAACAAACAAAAAGAAACTCTGATGCTCAAGTTAAAAATCATTAAAACAAATCATGCATAAAAATTAAAATATCAAAACATTAAAACATTGAGGTAGTGAGTTATTAAAAGTGGCCAATTAAGATCATTTTATGAAGAGTCTAACATCCCAAACTCTCTTTGAATGAATACAAATCAATATTCATCTAGCAATTTAGTAAAGATATCAGCTAGTTGAAAATCAATTTGTACAAACTCAATTAAGATGTCACCTCTTTGGGCATGATCTCTAAGAAAATGGTGCCTTATTTGTATGTATTTTGTTTTTGAGTGCCTAATAGGATTTTTGGTGAGATTAATAGCACTTGTATTATCACACATTATGAGAATCTTGTCAAATTTTAATCTATAGCCTAAAAGTTGTTGTTTGATCTACAAAATCTAAGCATAGCAACTTCTAGCTACTTTGTACACTCAGCAGTTGAAAGTGCTACATATTTCTACTTTTTGCAGGACCAAGAGACTAGTAAGTGGCCAATGAATTAGCAAGCACCACTAGTGCACTTTTTGTCAGTCTTGCTACCATCATAATCTGCATCATAATAACCAAGCAAATTACAAATATCTATTTTCGGATACCATAACCCAAAATGCTTCATCCTAATAAGATATCTAAAAATTCTTTTTACCATACCAAGATGTGATTCTTTTAGATTAGTTTGATATCTAGCACATAAACAAACATATGGCATAATATCAGGTCTACTAGCAATCAAGTAAAGCAAACTTCCTATCATTCCTTTAAACAATATTACATTTACACTTTTACCATCTTCATCTAAATCTAATTTGAGTGCAGGACTCATTGGTGTGCCAATGGACTTGCAACTATCAAATTAAAATTTTTTAAGTTAGTTTGTTTTGTATTTTGTTTGGATCAAAAAAATACTGATTGAGCACTGTTTAATGTGCAATCCAAGAAATAGGTGATTTCTCCTATCATAGTCATCTTAAACTCACTATGCATTATCTTGGAAAAATCTTTACACAAAGCATCATCAGTAGAACCAGATATTATATCACCTACATAGACTTCAACTAGTAAGATATGCTTTCCTTTTTCTTTTATAAACAATGCAGTGTCAACCTTTCCTTTTCTAAAACCCTTTTATATTAGATATTTACTTAACCTATCATACCAAGCTTTGGGAGCTTGCTTTAATCCGTATAAAGCTTTTTGAAATTTAAGAACATGATTTGGATAGAGTTGATCCTCAAACCCAGGGGATTGCTGAACATACACCTCTTACAAAATGTATCCATTTAAAAAGGCAGTTTTGACATCCATTTGAAAAAGTTTAAAGTTTCTGGAGCATAAGAAAGCTAATATCATCCTAATAGCATGTAAGTTAGCAACTGGTGCAAAGATTTCATCATAGTCTATTTCTTCTTCCTGATTATAACACTTTGCAATTAACCTTGTTTTATTTCTTATGATGAAACCATTCTCATCTAATTTATTTCTAAAGACCCATCTAGTACCTATAACAAAACTATTTTTAGGTTTTAGTACTAATATCCAAACTTACTTTCTTTTGAATTGATTTAGTTCTTCATGCCTAGCTAAAATCCAATTTTCATCTTTTAAGGCCTCTTGAATAATTTTAGGCTCAATTTGATAAACAAAAGCTAAATGGTTGCAGATATTTCATGAATGACTATGTGTTACCCGTTTAGTAGCTTCTCCTATTATCAAGTTTTTGGGATGATCTTCTACGAACTTCCACTATTTCTAAGAACAGCTAGGTTCAAAAATATCCAAGATGACTGCATCATCATCATCATCATCATCTTTCTTTGGATAAAAAACATTTATTCTTAATTAGTCTTGTTATTCCTCTAAGTTAGAGTTAGAAATCAACCAATTTTGTTGATCATCTTCTGTTGTTAACTTGTTTGCGCTTAAGGTAAACTCATCAAAAATAAAATGTATGGATTTTTCAATCTTCAAAGTCCTTTTGTTATAAACATGAAAGGCTTCCCTAGATGATGGATAGCTAATAAAAATAGCTTCATCTAATTTTGCATTAAATTTAAGCATATTGTCTTTGCCATTATTTGCACAAAACACTTGCAACCAAAAACATGAAGATGTGGCACATTAGGCTACCTTCCATAATAGAGTTCATAGGGAGTTTTATTCAAAGTAAGTCTTATCAAAACTCTATTTGATACATAGCTAGTAGTGTTAACTATATCTACCCAAAATGACTTTAGAAGTGAGCTCTCATTCAAAATTGTTCTTGCCATATCAATTAAACACATGTTTTCTTTTTAGCTACACCATTCTGTTAAGGTGTCCTAGGTGCTAAAAAATTATGGCTTATACCACTTGATTCACAAAAAAGTAGCAAACTCCTTATTTTCAAACTCTCCTCCATGATTGCTTCTAATGTTGACTATGGTTAACCTTTTTTGGTTTTGAATTACATTTGCTAATTTTTTTAAAAGCTTCAAAAGTATCACTTTTATCTGATCGGAATAGGATCCATGTAAATCTAGAATAATCATCAACAATTACAAGCACATAGAGATTTCTTCTGTAGCTTCTAAACCTAGATGGTCCTACTAGATCCATATGAAGCAAATCAACAGATTTTCAAGTACAAACAACCTTTTTCGATTTAAACGAGGATTTGACTTGCTTTCCTTTCTGACAAGCATCACACATTCTATCTTTAGTGTAGTTTAATTTTCTCAATCCTAAAGCTAAATTCTTCCTAGAGAGTTTTCCTATAAGTTCCATGTTAGTGTGTCCTAGTCTCCTATGCTAGATCCAAGAATCTTTGTTTAGACTAACTAAACAAGAGGAATCAGATTTGATTTAGCATAAAAGTCAATTATATAAATATTATTAATTCTACATCCAACAAGTTTGACTTGTTTGTCAATATCATTAATAACCAGACATTTAATTGAATTAAAAATTACTTTGTTTCCTTTATCATAGAATTGACTTATACTTAATAGATTATGTTTCAAACCTCTAACTAGTAGCACATCATTAATAAAATAGTTAGGCATCTTATCGGCTTTGCCTATTCCAATCACTTTTCCTTTGCCATCATTTCCAAAGGTAACTTTACCTCATGTGATATATGTGAGAGTGATGAAGTTATTTCTGCTTCCTATCATATGACACAAGCATCTGGTATCAAGGAACCATAGATTACTTCTTTTCCTCCTATAATCCTAGAAAAAAGAGATTACACTTGTGTTATTGGTACCCAGTTGATCTTGAGTCCAAGTCTATTAGGTAGCAATGACATATTCTTTTTAAAACTAGATGTTTTAGGCAACTTGACCAGCTTTTCATTTGGTCTTAGAACATCGATGCCATTTCTATATAGAAAAAATTTAATATGATGACCTCTATAATTACAATAAAAACAAGTAATGTAATGCAAATTTCTCCTTTTCCTTCCTTGTTTATAACCTAAGCTAGCTTTGTTTTGAGAGCCTTCTTGATTGTCTAGCATGCTATTGAATTTCACATTGCTATCAGCAAATCCTTATAAAGCCTTATTCAATTTTTCTATCTCAATTTTGTAAGACTCACAATGATCACATGCTTTACTCTCACTCAGTAGTTTATCAGCTGGGATATTCAAATCTCTATTTTCTTTTTCAAGTTGCTTGATCTTTTTAAGCAAATTTTCATTCTAAGTTTTTAATTGCTTAAGTTCCTTGTTAGCTTTAGTCAATCCTTCATAAATTTCCTCATACAAATCATCAGACTTATTATCAGTTTCAATCGTAGTTTGAATATTTGATTCACTATTAGTATCAATAACATAAAAGCCATAGAAAAATGAAGGATATTTTAGTACCTCTATGTCTTCATTGCGTTTGGCCATGAGGCAATGTTGTCCTTCCTTTTTGGTGTTAGCCTCAATTTTGCCAATGTAAGCAATCTCCAAGGTGTCCAAAATCTCCTCTGTTGTTGTACGATCAAAAAAATTTTCAAACTCATTAGTACACGATGAATATATAACAATCCATTTTACTTTGAATGCAAGGAGATGTTTCCTCCTTTCATCCTCAATCCACAAAAGTTTAGATTTAGGCTACAAAATTCCATCAATAGATAATTTAGGATATTCATACCCTGATTCTAAAAGTTCTAGCATGTTTACATCTAATGCATTTACAAAAGGCTTAATTTTGTGTTTCCAAAAGGCAAAATTGTCATTATCAAAAATAGGGGGACTATTCAAGAATGAACAATCAAACAAAATAGTCAATTTAGAATCCATAGTTTTGTTAAAAACAAAGAGCATCAAGAGCCAAAACTTTGATACTAACTATTGGTCCCAAAAGTTAGATAGGAATTAAGATCTTTATCTTATTCCCATTGAGGAATTTTATACTCTTCATAAATTTTAATCAATTTAATAATAAAATCAATTGAAATATAATTGTTAACTTTAATTTTCAAGCAAATGCACAGTAGAAGGCTTTCTTATATTAGATTATGTAGTTAACAATTAAACTATTTGTTAACTAAGATAATAGAAAAATTAAATTATAGATTTTGTGCAAAAACAAAACATATGCAAAAGTAAAATGATAGTAATAAAAGAATCAAGAGACAAAATTTTAAAGTGGTTCAACTTGAATTGAAATTGTTACTTAAGTCTACTCCACTAGATCAATACTCAACCATATTATCACTTTTTTTAACTAAGCATAAGAATTAGACAGGGCTCCTATAAATCAATTTTACAACAAAAATTTCTATAGGTTATTGCAATACCTATGATAGAAAAATTCTACATCTAACCAAACTGTGATCAACCTCATAGTTAAGAAGAATTATAAGAATTCAATGCACCCCCTACAAATTGTAATCAACATCACAATTCTAGAAGGATGAAAAAGGAATATCAACCTCTTCCTTTGTATCCAGATTCCTAATCCTAGAAATCAAAAAGTAGGAACAAGATAAAGTAAAGAGATACAAATAGTAAATTGAGATGTAAATTTCAATTAGCTAAGCAGAATTCTCCTTTAGATTGCTCAAGAATTGATTAAATCATTTAAACTAGATGAGGTAGTGAATATTAGGTGAAAGCTCTCTCAATATCTCTATTTTTGTTGTAGTGTGTTATGAAAAATATATGTTTGAAAATAGGGTTTGGTCCATTATTGTTGAGTTACAAAATAACTAATTTTTAGTCCTTGAATCAATTCATGAATTGATTTGTAGCCATTACAATAAACTTATAACTAACTAATCGATTTAAATATTGGTTCAAATCACATAAAAATTCATCATTGAATCGATGTGTAGTGTTTTGGAAATAGATCTCGAATCAATTATAGAATAAATTTAGAAAAGTTCCAAACCTTGGGTAAGAAAAATTTTCTTTATAAATTGATTGGCAAATCAGTTCAAGTTCATTTCACAAGTTTTTCAATATGAATCAATTCACATAGTGAAAATTAGTTTTTATAAAAGTTAAACTTGTGAAGGAACATGTAAAAAATCTATTTGAAAAACTTTTGATTTAAAACACATTTAAATGATTTATTCTACCTTAGTATAAACTGTTTTAGAAAATGTGATTGAGCAATTTAAATAAGATTTCAATTATAGAAGATCTTAAGAAATCAAATAAAAGCTTAATATTAATGTTGATCTTTTGAACAAGTTTTGATCAACTTTGAATCTTGCAAAATAGATAAACACTTAAACATAAGATTAGTTCATGATATCATCTAAAGTGTTTTCCAATAAAAAAAAATTTCAATGAAATTGTTTTTCAATCATCAAAACCAAAGAAAATGTGTAGTTAGGATAACCTAGGCTAACATCAATTTCATAGAATATTCACCACAATTTATTCAATTTCTCACAAAATAGTTGCCCACTTGTATGCATTGAAACTTTGAACCTATGTTAACATCTGAAGCAAAAAACAAAATGTCTTTTTCTTGTCAATGTGGATAGTTGAGAATTTGCAATGATATTGACACTTGTGATTGTCTTTAGGGGCAAGTAGAAGAGAGAGACTTTAGCCACCATGTTATGATTCTTGGCACGTAACTGACATAGAGGGTCACCTGAGGGAGACCCCTTACAAGTCCAACGTAGGCAATATAACCCTTGATGCTATACACTTTCCTATATGGAGAGTGATTGGACAATTAGAAATTGTTCAAGATGAGATGGACAAATAAAACAACGTTGACTCATTTATCAAATGTTTTCTCATGATCCTAACAAAAATTAGACAAAGTCTCCTGTATTTCCTGGACCCTAGGCCATAGACCAATGCAACAACTGAGGGCTAAACATCCTACTCAAAACATGTACAATCAAACATAATGCAATATAAGCAAATAGACCATAATACACACGATTTACTAGGCAACATACACATATATACATGAGATGACTTGACCTATCCAATTGCCAAGATATCATCAAAAATATGTATTTGTACTCTGTAAGGAAGCCTACCCAATCAAGGAGCAAGTTTTGGTCCAGATGGATGGGGATGAATAATGAGTGGCCTCAAACTTTGAAAATATTAAAAAGAAAATGGAGTTTCTTATAATCTTATTGAGTGAATAAATTCTCCAAGATGTAATAGTTAGTTATAAACCATATTCAAATGCAGCACAGTATAACATACTTATATATATAAATATCAATTTCTAAAACATCATACAAATTGAAAGTTACAATTTATTGAGGAGGTCAAATTTAATAAATATATCAAACATCAAGTTAAATATATAGCACTAGGATTAAAACTAATTGAGAACACATTCTCAAACTTTATTGCTTTCTTAAACAAGAAAAATAAGAAGTTAAGCATAACATTTTAAAGAATACTCATCATAATGTAAAATGAAACAAATACTTGATTCTTTATCATTTCACAAATAGTTCAATATCATGAATATTCAAAATTTCTATATACAGTTGGAATCCAATGGATAATTCCTAAAGACAACCTTGCTTGGCAAAAATCAACCATCATCATTCACTTTAGTCTTTGAACAAATATTTTTCCCTTATTTCTTCATCAGATTCAATTCTAATCATAAGAACACTTGGAGGTTCTCTAAAGGAATTTCCAAAGGATTCAGGTTTCAATTTTTCAAGCAAGCTGAATACCAAAATATTTCATACAACAATATGCATTAATAAAAGAGTAAAGAACCATTTACAACCAATTCATATGCTGAATCATTTCACAATGAAATCATGCGTTTCATGTAACACTTTTGTTTAATAATTTCAATAACCCAATATGGCAAAATAGCAAGATTTCCAACTTTAACATATTAAACAATACTTAAAAGGAGTAAATATACATATAATGTAGTACTATTTGTTACAATATATAATTTTACTTTCAAATGCAAGTGACTACTAAAAATTCAATTTATTTAAAATCATTGTATTCTATGATGTCCAAATTCACAATAGTAAACAAAATAGGCATTTGTGAAAAAAAATCACAAGGAGGAGTAAAATTATCCACTCACCTTCAACGTTAGCAAGTAATTTTTAGTTTATATCTTGAATCTCAATGTTTTTCCCAAAGTGGCCTCATCCAACAAGTTCACTAAAGCCTAACAACTAAAACCCATCAAACATTTCTAAAATTAGTTTCGAATTTGAAATGAAACATTTTAGTCCCTTAAATTCCATTTTAAGATTTGGAAAAGAAATCAAGTTAAGATAGAGTACAAATTTTGCTCACTTGTTTAGCATTGTGCTAAGGTTTTTGGCCTATAGCTATTAGTTAAGTAGGGTGAGGAGACAAGCCTATCTTGTTGGGGCTTCGGCTACCAATTGTAGTTGGTCACTGGCAAACATGAGTACATAACTCCAACTAACCAAGAATTGCTCTGAGTTGGGCTGAACCTGCCACATTAACCATAATCCACCACAGTTGCACAAGATTAGCAACCAACATGGCAAGATGCAAAGGAACATCAATAGACCTAGTAACACCACAATGAGCTATAGAGGAACACCAATAAGGCTAGCATTTTCCAGTCCAGTAGCTCTCTTATTCATGAAACAAAGGGATAGCAGGGCAAAATTAATTAGAAGATAAGCATGGATGATTAGTAAACAGAGCAATATAGATCGAAAATGGACCTATGTACCTAAGTCATCTCTTCTTTCTTATGGTTTTCCTATAAGACTTTAATGAAGAATATTCCTTGGAGTGAAGTTTTCTAATTTGCTAGTCAATAATAGCTACAAGAGGATCCTCATAGCTCAGAACTATCTAGTTTAATTAAGATTTGTGGAAGGATGTGAGATGGATCTATGACATATTTCTTCAACATGGACACATGAAAAACATGGTGGATGCTCTCTAACTCTAGAGGTAGATTTAATTCATAAGCCACAGCACCTATTCTTTTCACTATTGGAAACGGGCCTATGTATCGAAGACGTAAGTTTCCCTTCTTGCCAAATCTCATCACTCCATTCATGGCCAATATTTTCAAAAATTCCTAATCACCCACTTGGAACTCTAAATCTCTTCTTTTCTTGTTAGTATATGACTTTTGATGGCTCTAGGTGGTTATTAATTTTTTTATGATAATCTTGAATTTTTCATTAGCATCTTGAACCAAATCTAAGACTAACAACTTTGTCTTGCCTACCTTAAACCACCCAATGGGAGATTTGCATTTCCTCTTGTCTAATGCTTCAAAAGGAGGCATCTAAATAGAAGAATGGTAATTGTTGTTATCAATGAATCCAAATAGAGGCGAATATCACTTCTAGCTACCCTTAAATTCTAACATGCAAGCTTAAAGCATGTCTTCTAAGACTTGAATTGTTCTCTAAGATTGTTCATCTACCTAATGATAAAAGGTTGTACTAAAATGAAGTTATGAACCCACGGCCTCCTGAAAAGATCTCCAAAACTAAGTCGTGAACTGAATACCTTGATTGGGTATGATACACAAAGGAATACTATGAAGAGATATAATTTAAACTAGGTACAATTGAGCATACTAAAAGACTGAATACATAATCTTTACTAGAAGAAAATGGGCACTTTTTATCAAATGATCTACAATTGCTCATATAGAATCATAGCCCTTTAGTGTCCTTAGCAATCTAGTAAGGAAATCCATGGTAACTCTCTCCCATTTCCTCTCAAGAATCTCCAAAATTTAGTGTAAACTTACTAGTCTCTAGTGTTCAGCTTTAACTTGTTGACATGTGAGACATTAAGGAAACAAAATCCATTATGTCACATTTCATTTCTTCCCACCAAGAATTTGTCCTCAAATCATGGTACATCTTGTTACTGCCTGGATGCATAACATAAGATAAAGAGTGGGCCATATGCATCATCAATATTAGGCACCAAAATCTGACCATGGTAAGTTAAGGTTCCTTGTTCATCTCTTGCCAAACCTAAATTAGGTTCTTTCTTCATTTTGTCAAGAAGCATGTTTACATTTGCATCCTGAACCTATGCGACCACAATTTGATCAACTACAGAGAATTGTACCTGCACTTGTGCCAAAAGTATTCTAGGTTCTGATATTTGCAATTGGATTCCACGAGCTTCTACTTTGTGTAACTCTTGAATGATTAGTCTTCTTCGCACATTGATATGAATGAAACTCTTTACTGACTTCCTATTCAATGCATCAACCACCACATTAGTCTTGACTAGATGATACAAGATGGAGTAAACATAGTCCTTTACAAGTTTCATCCATTGGCATTACCTTAGGTTCAAGTCTTTTTGCTCAAAAAAATCAATGTAAATCTTACAAGTCTCTCCATAAAGATAATGCCACCAAATCTTTAATTCAAATACCACAGCAACTATCTCCAAATCATGGATAAGATAATTCTACTTGTGTCTTTGGAATTGTAATGACACACAAGCTATAAATTTTCTATGCTACATTAAAACACATCCAAGGCATATTTTAGAGGCATCACAGTAAATTGTACAGTTGTCACCACTCACAAATAATGCCAGTACTAATGCCATGGTTGAACATTCTTTAAACCACTGAAAACTTGCTTCACACAAATCAAACCATACAAATTTAGTATTTTTCTGAGTCAACTTAGTCAACAAAGTCAAAATCCTTTACAAAACGGTGATAATACCCAACCAAACCTACAAAGCTATGAACTTCAGTCACTGAGGTGGGTTTAGGCCAATTTTGAATTGCTTCTACTTTCTTAGGATCTACACTAGTACATTCCTTGGAAACTACATGTCCTAGAAAAGTCACATTGGACATGTTGAGATGTTGATCATGTTCTTGGAGAGTTTGCAAAACCATCCTAAGATTTTGCTCATGTTCTTGGTCACTATGGGAATACACAAAGATATCATCAATGAACTTGATTACAAATTGATCAAAAAAAGGTTGGAAAGCTATAGTCATTACATCCATAAAAGTTGTAGGAGCATTTGTCAATCCAAAAGATATTACCAAAATTCATAGTGTCCATACCAAGTTTGAAAAGTTATTTTTGAAATTTCTTCCTTTCAAATTCACAACTGATGATAGCCTAAACACAAATCAATCTTGGAAAAGCATTGGTTAATAGGATCCCTTTCTAGTATATAACTAGCTTATTGTGATAATCCACATATGCATGATGTGTTAATAACAAGTCTATACCCAAGATAATATCAAAGTCAACCATCTCTAACCCAATCAAATCAGCAGGTAAAATAATTTTGTGCGTATCAATTCCACAAGAAGATATTATATCACAAGCAGTCAATGTCTGACCCAGAAGAATAGATACTAACAATTGTGATTCTTAAAGGAGTTGGGGCCTAACAAGTCATAATGCAAGATAAGGAGAAATAAATAAGTAAGTTACACACAGATCAAATAACGCATGAGCTTGAATAGGGTCAAATGAAAAAGTATTTGTAACCATTGCATTGGAAGCATGGCCATCCTACCTAGTCTAAGCATATATTCTCACAGTAGCTCCATGTTCGCTACCATGACCTGTACTAGAAGAACCTCTACCTTCCTTTCTCATACCAAACTCAAATGGTGGCAGCCTCATAGATACTATAAATCAGGGTAAAATATTTCTTGACACACCCATGGCCTTATTGTCCCTAGGCAAGACTATTTGTAAGGACAATCTCTCACTATCTGACCCATTTGACCACATCTAAAGCAAGCTCTGATTTCCCATCTACTAACCCTTAAATGAATTTTTCCATAAGTATTACACGGTCTCAATGCCTCAAGTCTAATTGAAGTGGGGTAATTGGAGCTAGATCTTCCAGGAGTTTGGTGACTCATAAAAGTGACCCCAACTAATCCCTTACTCTAATGTTTGGCCCTTCATAGAAGCTACGCATCATGCCTTCATGAAGGAATGCATTAGAAGCTAAAGATGATTATCATCTAGAATCTCAACTAGTACCTTCATATCTTGATTTCTTTCTCACACTACCTTAAGCATCTCTTTCTATTTTTTCTTTCGTTCCATGAACCTAACTTCTAATTTTATGGCTATATTATCAGCTTCTTCATATGTGGTTTGCTCAAAAACCTAAATAACATTGAAATAATTGTCATTAAGGCCACTAACAAATTTTCTAGCCTTGTCCCTCTCAATAGGGATCATGTGTCTTGCAAAATGAGACAAATGGAGAAACTAAGTGGCATACTCAAAAACTAACAACCCTTTTTGCTTATGATTATTAAACTCCTACAATTTAGCTTATCACTATCCTTAAGGGAAGAATTATTAGAGGAAATCCATATGGAATGTCTCCCTAGTGTCTACTATTTCCTCAGATAATCTATGGCTCTCCTAACCTTGATACTAATCCACTGTAGAACCATTTAGCTAAATCCAACTAGCCTCACAACAATATCCTCTGGGCACTCAGGGACCCACCACAATCTCTCAATTTGATCTAAAAATAAGAAAAGATCCACCAAAGACCCAATGCCTGAATAATGGGGAGGCTTGAGCTTTTGAAATTCTTAGAGGTACTTTCTAAATTTCATAGGCATTGGCCTTGCAAGTAGTGAAGGGTGGTGGTACTTGTGTCTCTCACCCTTCTTATCATTGTCTCTGAAGTCTTTGTTAGGTCATTTCATCTACAAATTCATTTATACCTCTTTACAAATTTATAGCCTATTCTAGACCATCAAAAGTAAAAAGGCCTACTAAAGCTCCAAAAGTGGAAGGAGCTATTGTTTCTGGTTGCACTTCTTCACGTTTAACTTTGCCTTAGCCTTTAGCATGGCCTCAATACCTTGAGGTGGTGGTGAAGAGGGTGCTTCATGTGAAGCCCTCTCAGACATTTCCTTATATTAGCATCCTATTCTAGCTAGAGATCTAGCCTTAGGATGCATTTCCTTATCATCAAATAGAAGGATTTTTTTAAGTGCTATTCATATGTATATATACAGAAACAGAGGATCTAGGACTTGTGGAGATTCTCAACATATATCTTGGAGTGGGTATCAACATATTCATGCTCCCGAGCGTAGTAAAATGAACTCAATACATCTATCTCATTTTGGCAATTGGAGACCTCTAATCATGCACCTAAACTATAGACCATGCTCTAATACTAACATTATCGCACCTCGATTTTCGTCATGTGATTAGCATAGAGAGTTACTTGAGGGAGAACCCCTACAAGCCTAACCTATGTAGTATAACTCTTGATGACACACACTTTCCTATATGGAGAGTGATTAGAGAATTGGAAACCATGCAAGATAAGATGGACAAATAAAACAACATTGACTCATTTATCAAATGTTTGTCACATTCCTAACAAAAATCTGTCAGAATCTCCCCTATTTTTCAAGCTCTAAGCCATAGGCTAATACAAGAGTTAAGGGTTACATGCCCTACTAAAAATTTGTACAATTAAACATAATGCAACATAAGCCCAAAGACCACCATGTGTATGATTTACCACGTAACATACTGTTAGGTTTGCCCGGTCTAAGAGGCTGAAAATTTAGAAAACATTTCAAGGAGAAATCAACTTGGCCGAATAAACCCATGCTAGGATCTCGTTGGATTAAGGTTTTAATGTATCAAATACATCAAATTAAGAGTAAAATGAAGCAAGACTAACCTTTAATCTAGCTTCAAACATAGTGGAACAAGTTGAATCATCCAGTCACCCAAGCAGTCTACATGTCTTGCCTCTACCAGAAATCCACGCTGGAGAATGCCTCAAATGGCCTCTACAACTCCTCTACTTGTGCTAGCAAGTCTTGGGAGCTGGATGGACTAAGAAGGAGGGCCAAAAACCACCAGAACTCTTCCGGCTTCCCCTTCTTTTTTCTGGTTTGATCTCACCGAACACCAAAGAGAACTTTTCTCCATTTTAACTGAACTATTCAGCCAAATACAAGGGAAAAGACGGAGAACACCGAAACCCCTTTCGATTTCTCTTCCTCTCTTCCTCCGATTCGGTCTCCGTCGAATGCAGCCAAGGAAGACAACATCTCCTCTCTTAGGTTCTTTCCTTCTTCTTAGCTCTTCCTTGTCGAACGCTTCAGCCAAAACTAAGTGAGGAAGAGGAAGCTAAAACAGTGTCATTTTGGCCAGGCTCTTAAGACCAAAATGGCGTCGTTTAGGGCTATAGGAAAACACTTTCCCAAATTTGTAAAACAGCCCCTGTAGTTTCCATAAACTACATTTCATCCCTAGTAATTTTACCAAATTGTGTCCCTAGACATTAAACATATCCAAACTTTGGCCATATGATTCTCCGCTATGCGTGTGACCCAGTAGGCCTCTGAAATGTTGGCAAAAGTCTAAAATGCCCTTGAAATCATTTGAAGGCATATAAAATTAATCCAATTAATTTTATGATCAATTTCTCCAAATTAATCATCCATGGACTTTAAGCTATA
>JANHAO010010068.1:0-17925 GCA_026873985.1 Saraca asoca
ATAAGAAATCATCCAAATAAACTTTCTAAAATATAACAATGCTTGTATCAAAATAATTAACTGGAATTCCAATAGAAAATTTCTAAAGGTAACCATAACTTCACATAAACACAAACATCCATGTAACCCACATCTAATATGCATGCTAAATATTCACATATTTGATAGCTCCACCCTTATTACACCAATTCAATACGCATGTCGAGTTTTTCTATACTCGACAGCTCCACCCTTATTATGCCATTACTCATTTCAGTCACAAGTGCACTTGAGGGCTACCAATATATTTTCAATGGATCTAGTCTCTCAAACTAGTAATATAAAAATATCATGTAACATGAAAATATTATTTCGGGTAAGCAACATTTATCAAAACATACATATACATACTGATGCATTTTCATAACTATTATTTAAAAGAATTTATAACATTTCGTATAATAAAATTAATTTATATTTACTAATGGGATCATTAAGTGAAGAAGATTGTCCACTCACTTTAGAAGATGTTTATGTGCTTGATTCTTCCTTGGAAGATTTTCTGAAGCAAGATAATACAAAACAACAAGAACATTTCAAATTTCTCACAGTTAACATAATAAGGTTTTCAAGGGAAATTTCTTGGAAACTAGTTGTAGGATTGCTATAAAATAAATCTTTTATTCTAGAATTATTCACCGAGGCCTGAAGTACAGGTAGGGAGCTTGGTTGGAGTCGGATCGCTGCCGATGAGCCCATGCAATTGCTGGTTGAACTAGCTGAAGCAAAAGTGAGGTGAGTTACCGAGAGCTTCAACCGGAGTTACCGCATCATAGGGAAGAAAGGAGGATATCGAAGAAAGAAAATCGATGGTCCTAGCTTGCCAGTTGAAGGGAGACTGAAGAAGAAGCTGGCAACAGAGCAGACGATGGCGTGGACTGGGGAGGAAAGAGCCACTGGCAAACTAAGGAAGAAGAGGATGCCGGAAGGAGGAAGACAACACTGACCGATCGGAGCTTCATCAGACGGAGGAGCCAGAGCACAAAAGCTGGTTGGCTGGAGATGAAGAGCAGAGGAATAATAAAAGGAAGCTTCAGGATACAGGGGTGCGTGAGGAAGAAGCCGACTCGGGGGAGATATATAATAAAATAAAATGGGACAAATTATAGTTTTTCAATTTAGTCCCTCAGTAAAATTATTATTATTTTTTCTTTTTTCTTTTTTTTTTTTGTTATTGAGAAATTACACATCCCCTCCAGGGTAGAGAACTTATTGCTATCTCAGTTGTGCTACCAATGGCTCTAGGGAAATTGGAATAGGAAAGAACTTATCTTGGAGTGGGCTTACTACTTAGATGCTTTCAGCAATTATCAGCTCCGCACTTGGTTATCCAGTGTTTATCATAGGCATAATAACTAGCAAACTCTGGGTGCATCTTTCTTGGTCCTCATGTACTAAAGAAAAGTCCTCTTAATGCTTTAACACCTATATTGGATATGGATCGAATTATCTCATGACATTCTGGACCCAACTCACTTACCGCTTTAATGGGTGAACAACCCAACCTTTGGACATACTACAGCCCCAATTGGTGAAGAGCCGACATCGAGGTGCTAAACCTTTCTGTCAATGTGAGCTCTTAAGGAAGATCGACCTGTTATCCCTAAAGCAACTATTATCCATTGAGCAACGACCCTTCCACTCAGCAACATCATATCACTAAGGCCGACTTTCGTCCCTGCTCAATGAGTGGGTCTTGCAATCAAGCTCCCCTTTGCCCTTGCACTTAAGGGCCAATCTCTGTCTAGCCTGAGGAAACCTTTACATGCCTCTGTTACATTTTGGGAGGCCTACATGCCATAAAACTGTCTACTTACAATCATTCCTTAGCCTAGAGGTCCTGACATGAGGTTAGAATTCTAGGTCCTGGCCTACATGCCTTCTATCCAAGTTGCATCGAAAAGGCAGCTTCATAGGGTTTTTCTATCCAGGAGTAGGTAGTCTGCATCTTCATAGACATGTCTATTTCACTGAGCCTCTCTTTGAGATAGTGCCCATATCGTTACACCTTTTATATGGGTTGGAACTTACCTGACAAGGAATTTTGCTAGCTTAGGACTGTTATAATTAAGGCTACCATTCATCGAGGCTTTAGTTGCCAACTCCCCTGTCATCAGGTTACCAACTTCCTTAACCTTCTGACATTGAGCAGGTATCAACCCCAAGACCTAGTCTTACAACTTTGCGAAGGCCTATGTTTTTGGTAAACAATCACTTGGGCTTATTCATTGCGACCCCTTTTGTGAGGAGGCATCCCTTTTCCCGAAGTTACAGGGCTATTTTACTAAATTCTTTAAAGAAAGTTGTCTCATGCCCTTAGGTATTCTCTATTTACCCATCTGTATTGGTTTCAGGTATAGGTACCTTTTTGTTAAAGGTTGTTCAAGCTTTTCATGGGAGTACAACATGGGTTACCCTCGGGACCAACAAGAGGTAGTATAAGAATATTCAATTATTGTCCATTGATGATGCCTTTTGGCCTGATCCTCACCTTTACTCACCTTTCATGGATGAATCATATGGAGGAACCTTAAGGTTTTCGGGGCATTAGATTCTAACCAATGTTTGTGTTACTCAAGCTAACATTCTTGCTTCTACTTTATCCACCACTGCTCATGCAAGTCCTTTCCTTTAAGATGGAACTCTCTCCTACCAATGCATTTTTACATCCCATAGCTTTAGCATATCACTTTGCCCTATTCATCTATAGCATAAGAGCACTCTATCAGTAGGCTATTATGCACTCTTTCAAGGGTGGCTACTTTTAGGCAAACTTCTTGACTATCTCTGCACCCCTACCTTTTTTATCATTAAGTGGTCATTCAGAGGGCTTAACTAGTGACCTGGGTTGTTTTCCCTTTAACAATGAAGCTTATCCCTCATCATCTCATTAGCTAACCTTGACCTCTATTATTTTGAGGTCAAATCTAGTATTTAGAATTTGCCTTAATTTGGCACCTCTTTTGTGGCCCGTAACAAAATAGTGCTTTACCCTTAAGATGTCTAGTCAACTACTGTGCTTCAACACATTATGGGGAAAACCAACTAGCTTTGAGTTATTATGGCATTTCACCTTTAAGCACAACTCATTTGTTGATTCTTCAACATTAGTTATTTCAAACCTCCACTTAGTGTCACCTAAGCTTCATCCTTGTCGTGGATAGATCACCTAGGTTCAGCTCCATAAACAATGACAATTTCCCTAAGAAGACTTGTTTTTGCTATGACTCCATAGGTTCCCTGAACTAAGCCATTATCTATAAGTCGTCAGCTCATTCTTCAACAAGCATGTAGTCAGAGCCCCGAGCTCCTCCCACTACTTAGAAATTTATGGTTTTATGTTCTATTTCACTCCCCGATGGATGTTTTTTTCACCCTTCCTTCACAGTACTACTTCACTATTGGTCACCCATAAGTATTTAGCCTTGCAAGGTGGTCTTTGTGGATTCACATGGGAGTCCAGGTGCCCCGTGTTACTCAGGTTAGAGCATAAGCTAATGATGCTTTTGGCTATTGAACTCTCGCCATCTAGGGTATAACACTCCATCGCTTCACCTAGTAGCACAATTGCTTTCTCATAACCCCATTTTCACGATTTAGGTTACTCCCTATTTCACTCGCTGTTGCTACAGAAATTACTTTTGCTTTCTTTTCCTCTGACTACTAAGATATTTCAATTCACCAAGCTGCCTTTTGCCTGCCCATGGATTCAGCAGTAGTTTAAAAGGTTAGCTTATTCAGGAATCTTTGAATCTATGCTTATTTTCAACTTTCCAAAGCATTTGGTTGCTTACTACGCCCTTCCTCGTCTCTGAGTGCCTAGGTATCCACTGTAAGCCTTTCTTTGTTTGAACTTCACCTTTCACTTTAACTTTAAGGCTATGTCATCCCAAGGGGTTGCTAAATTGAAAGATTTTATCAATGTCTATGAATGATAAATCATAGATCAAATAGCCGAATCAAAAAATTTGGGTGCTATCATATAGCATTGTATCAGTTAAGTTCACAAGTTGGATATAAGCAGACTCGAACCGCTGACATCTGCCATAGGGTAAACTATTTTCTCTCAATCCCCCGACTGATTCTACCATAGAGGCCAATGATAGACAATAACTCCCCCGACACAGCTTACAACTTTTATCATACTATGCTCTCCAAAGAGCAACTCTTTTCAAAATGTCAAAAGGGGCTCAATTGGAATCCTATTCTAACTAAGGATTCTTGTGGTTCTAAAGGATCCAACTATAGAAGAATCGGGAATGGAAAGCTTTCCCCCTTTTTTCACCTGACTATTTGGTCTTAAGAATGTTGATTTTAAGAATGAGTAATTATCCTTCTCCAACCCTTACTGTCCATCCTGAGAGTGGATAGTTAATGTGTTCCACTTATCAAACATGGTTATATGGTCAGCCTATGATCCCTTGATGTTGAAGATGTCCTTAGGATGATCTCATAGTTCCTACAGGGTAAAGATGATGGGGTCAATCTACGGATTTTCTTTTCTTTTGCCACATTTCACTTAAATGGTTGAAGAGAGATAGTGCATCAAGTTGTTCGCAATGGCCAACTTGATCCTCTTCTCTAGGGATCCTATATGAGGAAACCTTAGGAAAGCCATTGACTTTAACTACCATCCATGTATATTCCATACTATATCTAATCAACTACCCATCCTATCTCCTATGTGTTCTCGACAACCTATTTTTGTCTCAATAAAGTCTTTTAATGGCATATTTTAGTCATCTTCCCATTACTTAGAAAAAAGTCAGCCACCAGTTCAGGTACAAGATATTATCATTACCATTCGTACAATTAGACATCCAATTGGTAATTGCAATGACTTGATTGTAAGAATGGAGCTCTACTAACTGAGCTATATCCCCTCAAGTCAAGTAGAGCATGCATGAATGACTCATATGCTTCTATTATTCTTTTCCTTGGCACAACTAGGCCATCCTGGGCTTGAACCAGAGACCTTGCTCGTGAAGTAAATCATTGCAACTATAGTCCAACCAATTGCGTAAGAATCAATAGATTCCTTTTCAGGAGTGATTCATCCTTCCCGAATGCAACACACAACTCTCTGTTATACTATGCTCTCCAAGTGTGCTTACTCCCCCATTCTTCCTTACCATGGTGAGTCTTTATGAAATAATTCTGGTGAGAAGAAAAAAGCCTAGCCTAACCTTAGACACTCTAAGATCCTTTTTCAAACCTACTCCCATTTTGAGTCAATAGATAGATAAATAGGCACATCCCATTGCACTAATCGGGGGCATTCATAGTGATTGAGAAAGTTGAAGACTAAAAAGTGAGTTATTTATTAGCCAAGCATTCTATTCTTATTATGGCTAGATCCAATCTTTTAGTCCCTATAGAAAGGAAAAATAATTTCATGTTCTCCCTTTTGAGAAGGGAAGATTAGGAAAATTTTATTGCTTACAATTTTCTTCGGACCCTCGAGAAAAACATAAAAAAAGGCTTAAATGATACGATTCTACTGTCACCCTGAAATGAAAGGGGCGATCTTGTAGTTCTTAGTCTATGAAGATACATTGTTAGGTGCTCCATTTTTATTTTTCCATTGAAGCTGAACCTAACCTATGCTTGAAAGATGGCTTGCATATATTGATAATGGATGTATGGATTCTCGAGAAGAGAGGAGCCATGGTGGTCCCCTTAGACTTCTTGGATCCCATAAATGAATAGAAAGTTAGATCTACATTAGATCTTACCTGAATCACCCTATCTATCCTCTTGAGGAAAAGTTTAGTTTCAAATCTCGGTTCGAATAGGAGAAGTATGCCATGTTAATGTGCCTTGGATGACCCATATCTTAGGGTCAGACATTGATAAGCACATTGAACTATCCATATGGCTGAGAGCCCTTATAGCTTAAATAAAATGATGCAATTATCAGAGGTGTGCTTTGCCACTGAGCTAATAGTCTGTCCCAAAGGCCTTCCCTGGGGCCTGCTATGCCAAAAGCGAGAGAAACCTCATCTCTCTCTTTCTTTTTTTCACCCCAATGCCACCACACGAGGCAGCATGGGAGTAAAAAAAAAGGATCTTATCAACTTGTTTCAACCTAGGATAATAAGCTTGTGAGCTTAACTTAGTCTTACTTCACCATCAAGAAATGAAAGAACACTTCCATCTCCAAATTTTACTCAAATGTAACTTACTTCTTTTAGGGTGTGAAGTAGTGTCAAATCAAAATACCTAATAAGAATTAGCTTTCCCTAAAAAAGAGGTGATCCAGTCGCACCTTCTAGTACGATTACCTTGTTACAACATCACTCCAGTCACTAGCCCTGCCTTTGGCATCCTTCTCCTTGTGGTTAAGGTAATAACTTTATGCATGGTTGGTCCGATAGTGTGACGGGTAATGTGTACAAGGCCTAGGAACGAATTCACCACTACATGATTGACTCACAATTACTAGTGATTCTAGCTTCATGTAGGCAAGTTGTAGCCTACAATCCAAACTAAGGACAGGTTTTTGGAGTTAGCTTACCCTTGTGGGATCACGATCCTTTGTTCCAGTAATTGTAGCATGTGTGTCACCTAAGGCATAAAGGGCATGATGACTTGATGACCTCCTCACCTTCCTCCAACTTATCACCGACAGTCTGCTCAGGGTTCCAAACTTAATGTTGGCAACTAAACATAAGGGTTGAGCTCATTACAAGACTTAACCTAACACCTTATGGCACAAGCTGACAATAGCCATGCACCACCTGTGTCCACGTTCTTGAAGGCACCCCTCTCTTTTAAGAGGATTCATAGCATGTCAAGCTCTAGTAAGGTTTTTCATTTTGTATTGAATTAAACCACATGTTCACACTTATATGGGCCCCGCCAATTCCTTTAAGTTTCATTCTTGCTAATGTACTCCCCTGATGGGTTATTTAACATGATAGCTACAACATTACACTGGTCAATACGCACAGTGCCTAGTATCCATCATTTATAGCTAGGAATACTGGGGTATCTAATCCCATTCGCTCCTTTAGTTTTGGTCTCTCATTGTTAGTGTCGGGCTAATAGAGTGCTTTCATTATTGTTGTTTTTTCCAATCTTTACACATTTCACAGCTCTATAGGAAATTCCCTTTGCCTCTTCCATACTCTAGTTTGGTAGTTTCCACCACCTGTCTAGGGTAGAACCCTAGGATTTGATGGCGGACTTAAAAAGCCACCTATAAACGCTTTATGCCATATCATTCCAAATAACACTTGCATCCTCTATCTTATCATGGCTATTGGCAAAGGGTTAGCTGATGCTTATTCCCCAGATACCATTATTGCTTCTTCTCTGGGAAAATAAGTTCATCACCCATAAGCCTTCTACTTCTACACGGCATTACTCTGTCAGGCTTTCGCCATTGTGAAAAATTACCCACTGCTACCTCTCATAGGAGTCTGGGCCATGTCTCAATCCCAATGTGGTTAATCATCCTCTTAGACTAACTATTAATCATCGCCTTAGTAAGATATTGCCTCACCAACTAGCTAATCAGATGCGAGCCCTCCTCTGGCAAATTCCTCATTTTGCTCCTCAGCCTACTAAGTATTAGTAACTGTTTCTAGCTGTTGTTCCCCTCCCAAGGGTAGGTTCTTATGCATTACTCACCTATCCGCCACTAGAAACACCACTTCCTATCCAACTTGCATGTGTTAAGCATGCCTGCATCATTCATCCTGAGCTAGGATTGAACTTTCCATGAAACTCATGGTTGCATTACTTGTAACTTCCTTGTTCATAGATAAAGTTGATTCAAAATTCTCTTTCATTCTAAGGCATAACTTGTTTCTTCCATGTGCTTTATATTCACTTGGAGTTCAATCCCAAAAATATAGCCCTCCCTATGCCCTCGCACCAATCCCACAAGCCTTTTATCCATTCTCATTCAATCACAGCAAGCAAGCAAAAATGGAGTGACTAAAGTGTATTATCACTTTCTTTAAGATAATTTGTGTCATGCATATCTATTCAATTGGTATAGTGATTCTTAACATGTTGCCTGCAGGATACAACATTTTTATCTCTACCCAAGATACAGATAATGTTTATACTTTTTCTTTATAGATTTGTCTCACATTTTTCTTATAAACTTCACATGATAGAGGCTTACATCTCTCATGAATGCTCTCTCTTACTTCTTCAACCCAATCATCACACACGCGCACACATGTGCGTGTGCACTCACACACATGCATACATATATATATATATATATATAACTTGCGATTAACCTTTGTAGTCGTTGTGCTATAAATCACCTCATAAACAACCATTATATGGTTAAATAATCATTTATTTAATAACTTATTATAATATGATATAACCATTACTAAAATTTTGTAACGTATAATAATAAAACTATTTACTACAATTATATAATAACATAAAAATCATGAATGCATATAGCTGTTTATACATTCATTTTATAGTCATAAAGTCAATACTTAATTTATATTAATAGCCCTTATATTTAACTGTTTAATGTTTTAAATTCAAAAAACTTTTTAACAATTGTAACTACTCGAGATTATCATAGATTTGATTTTTATGATAAGAGCAAATAAAAACTTATTAAAACTAATCAAAACTTAGTAATTTTATTGTTTTATAAAATATTTCCAACAATCCCCCATTTATTTTATAAATAAACACTTATGTATAAAATACATTTTTTGTTTTTATTTTTATTTTATACTTTGGTATAGATAGACCATTATGCATAATGAAAGTAGAATTATCTTAAACTTTCATTATGCATAATTATTGGTATAGATAGACCATTATACTTTGGTATAGATAGACCAAAAAAATGAGTTCTCACAAAACAATTATTTGTAAAATTAGATATCTAGAATTCCAAACTCCCACTATAGGTTGAAGTTATGCCTTACACAATAATTTCTCAAATTCTTGTATCAAAGATCAAACAAAATAAGTACTAGTAAATTCACATTTTTTTGTTTTTTTATAAATAAGTCATTCTCTTTCATGGCACACATCATAAAAGCAAATCAATTGGCCAAATAATCCAATAAATAATTTTATTTTTTTTTTGAATCTCTTGCTTTTTTTATTTTTTGTAAATATACAACCCTCCATTAGATATGGGTATTATGTCTCTTATAAAATTTTTTTTCAAATTCTTAAGTCACAAAAATCAAGGGCTCATTTCACAAATGAGATACTTTAAATCTTTTTTTTTTTGGTTTATTTATAGATCCAATATATTCACAAATTACAACAATTTTTTATCAAATATTTGAGCCCAAAAATACATTTTAAGTCATGTTCATAATTCTCAATAATATGATCCACAAAACATAATTTAATTTTTTTCTTTCCAAATTTATGTCTAAATACATATCTCAATATATAATAATACAATAAAAATTTATGTGGAATTATCACACAAATTTTTTCTCTTTTTTTTAATAGCATATAAGTCCATAAAAATTTATTGTTTATGACCATAAAAATTAAAATTTTCTCGAAATTATAATTTACCATTTACGCCAATTATTAACAAAAAAATATGCCTCGTATATAATAATAAATATTCAAAATAATTTTGTTAATAATATCACTTAAGATACTATGAAAGTAAAAATTGAATGTCACAAAGTCTCTTTACACAATTCACAATTTTGTATGCTAATGCATTTTTTCACTTCATGCATTCTCCTTTTTCATCCAAGGAATTTCCTCAAAGCAAACATCATAATAAAAAAAAGGAATTAGCTTAAAATTTTCATAATAATAAAATATGTCATAAGAATTATTTTTATGCCAAATAACTATTGCATGCTTGAGTATGGGAGAGGTATAGCAAGAAGATCATTGTACTTTAAAAAATAATTAATTTTTCTCATGCCAAAAATCATAGAATTTTTTTTTCTTACTTTTATCTCAAATGCTATGAAATCATGATATTACAAATTACCTTAAAATTGAAGTTCCCATGACAAATACAAAATAAAAAATTGAAACAATAATGAAATTGTACAAATAAAACACATAAGTAAAGAAATAATTCACTATAAGAAATTTTCTTTTTCAATGATTAATAATACATAAAAAATAATAAGAGAAATTGGAGAAAATATAAGATGTTACACATATAGAGTAATTAAAGTGTGTTGTCACTTTCTTTAAGATAATTTGTGTCATTTATAAAAGTTTACATTCTTCTCAAAATCTCCTTGATCGGTACTGTGGTGTAGTGGTTCAACTACTACAATGGTCCTTGACACATCGCCCTAGGATAAAATAGTTGTAGTCATATGTTATTTGATCTTTCAATTTTTACATAAAATTGAAGACAGAATTCCACACACCCATATATGTTATTTGATCTTTCAATTTCTACATAGAATTGAAGATAGAGTTTCACACACCCATACATTTGTATCTCTACCAAGATATACATAGTTTCACACACCTACACATTTTTATCTCTACCCAAAATAGACACAGTGTTTATATATTTGTTTATTTATAGATTTATCTCATATTTTTCTTTTACACTTCACATGGTATTTTTTCTATACTTCACATTCGTATTTCTTTTACACTTCACGTTTCATAAGTTTACATATCTCCCATAAATGTTCTCTTTGACTTCTTCTACCAAATTATCACACATGCGCATATATATATATATATATATATAGTTTGAGATTAACTTCTATAACTATTAGTGTTGTTAATCACCTCATAAATAATCAACAGCCATTATATGATTAAATTATTGTCCATTAAAAACTTATCATAAATTGATATAATCATTACTAAAATTTTGTAGCATATAACAATAAAACCATTTAATACAATAATAATAATAACATAAAGATTATGAATGCATATAGCTATTTATTGATGTTTTATTTTATATCATAAAGTTAATACTCAATTTATATTGATAATCATTATATTTGATCATTTATGTTTGTTTTATGTTTCGACTTTTTTACCATTATAATTGCTCCAAATTATAATGGTTTCTATTTTCATTACATAAGTAAATAAAAGCTTATAAAAACTAATAAAAAGTTATTAATTTAAGGCACAGAAATGGAATTACAAACTTATAATTTTGAGTTTTATGATCTAAGTTCAAAGAATGGTCAAAATTAATAATACGTTCAATATATACTTTGTATCTTATAAGAAAATAAATAAGACTTAAATAATGTATATGTAGTATATTTATTGGTTTAGAGATAAAACTAATAATTAACTAATATTTTTGTAATTTTCTTTAAACTTTAAGAAGTAATTTGTAATTTGTTTAAATAAGTTATATTTTTCATTTTTCCCTAAAAACAACTATTGATGGACCTCCTCCGAAGTCATCCACAAGGCCCATGTCTATAACCATATCTTTAGATAATATAAACTAAGGGCCACTTTATATGTAAAATAAAAAAAAAGGCTTAATTATATTTTGTGTTTCCTTAAAATATAAATTGATCGATAATTTTTAAAATCAAAATTTTATTTTAATATTTCTAAACCCAAAATCCAATCAATTTTAGTCTAAAATTTAACTTTTGTAAAAAAAAAAAAAGACTAATCAAAATTTGGGATGTAAAATGACGTAAAAGAAATCAAGGACAATGGTGAGAGGTCATGTATAAAGAGAATAAAGAAGATGGAAATGAATTTTAGGAGGGGAAAGCTAAAAACTAATAATATTAATATTAACTTTCATTTTTTATTTGAATGAAAGTTAAACTTTAGATCAAAATTAATTTAATTTTAATTTTAGAGAGATCAAAATATAATATTTATTGTTAAAACGATCAAATGTAATCGATATATTTTAGGGGATAAAAATATAATTAAATAAAAAAAACTTCCCATCCCACAAATTATCCTAAAATATTAAAAAAGGCATTTGCAAATTTAGGGAAAAACAATAAATACAAATACTATTGGATGGCAAGAGAATTTGCTATTATTCGTAACATATGTACTTATTTTCACTTAAAATATAAAGAATAAAAATCAATTTCATTGTTCATTTATTAATTTTATGAGATTTCTATATATTAAAACTCTAACTTTTTAATTTTAAAATATTAAAAATTATAAAAATTAACAATTATCCCTCCTTTAACAATGGGAACAAAGACAAATATTGTAACACTACGATACGATACATGAAATCCCCTTTGTGCAATAAATTCAGTGAGTTGGTTAGCAGTGACAAAAAATTTTCTGGTCGGCGGTATCCGTAACCATTCAAGTTTATGGTTTCGAGTTGAGCAGGAAAAAAAAAAGGGGCACCATTTATGGGTTCGTGGTTCTCAGCAGTCTCTCGCTCTCTTTCTCACTTTGCTAACTGGGGACTGGTAAGTTCTTTTCTGCTAAGATTTTTGTTCTCTATGCTTATATTTTTGATATATTAGCTGCTCTATTTGTACATCCCTTTTTTATTATCAGCTTTTCTGTTTGTGGACTGAATTCAGCTCTAATTCATTTCTGTCCTTTTTTTCTTTTGCAGATTCATTTATGGTTTCAACAATGCTCAGTTGAGCTGAAAATCTCACATTCTCCAGTAGAAGAATTCCATATGGGTTAGGCATTAATGGGTCGGCTTTGCACGGGAAGAACTTCCCCAAAATAGGTTTAATTGCAAGTACCAGAATTTCCAATCCTAGGACCATAATACCTAAGTGCAGTATCTCAGCTTCCAGGCCAACCTCACAGCCAAGGTTCATACAGCACAACAAGGAAGCTTTTTGGTTCTATAGGTTTCGTCAATCGTGTATGACCATGTAATCAACCCTGGGCATTGGACTGAGGACATGAGAGATGAAGCACTTGAACCAGCTGACCTCAGTGATAGGAATATGATAGTGGTGGATGTTGGTGGCGGCATGGGTTTTACTACATTAGGCATAGTTAAGCATGTGGATGCTAAGAATGTTACCATTCTTGATCAGTCACCTGATCAGAAAGGAACCACTGAAGGAATGCAAAATAATTGAGGGAGATGCAGAATATCTTCCTTTTCGCACTGATTATGCAGATAGATATGAATCTGCAGGAAGGTACACTGCTTCAATCTTTTTCAGATGACATACCCTGTCTTTGTCCCATATTTGTTGTCGTATACTTTTGCATTCGTACTTACAGAATGTAAGATGATGAAGTTCTATATCTAAAATAATGCTAGCATGCTTTGTGTGCAATTTTGTTATGACCTTCGTTTTGTTCAATGACAGTTGTTTGAGAGTTGGTCTTTGATTGAACATGATGGTGTTGAATAATCCATGTAGCCAACCTCGTTTAATGGGATAAGGCTTGGTGGTTGTTGTTACAGTTTTTTAAGATGATTTACATGTGGCTATAAGAAGAGTAGATTGCCTTACGGTTGTGATATGTTTTTATTGCAATATTGAATACTGACCAGATCCACAGCGAGCCATCAAGGAAGCATACAGGGTTTTGAAACTTGGAGGCAAAGCATGCTTTATTGGTCCGGTGTACCCAACGTTTTGGTTGTCACGCTTTTTTGCAGATGTTTGGATGCTTTTCCCCAAGGAGGAAGAGTACATTGAATGGTTTCAAAAAGAAGGATTCAAGGATATTCAACTGAAAAGGATTCACCCAAAATGGTACCGCGGCGTTCCTCGTCATGGTTTGATCATGGGTTGTTCTGTGACTGGTGGAAAACCTGCTTCTGGAGATTCTCCCCTGCTGGTAATTAAAGGCCCCAACAGAAAAAAAAAAAAAAAAAAAGTCTATGCTATATGCCCTTGTTTTCTTTGTGGAATTACTTGTTTCATTTTACAAATCAGATGTGGTTCATGTTTCTATTTCTCTTATCTATGTGTAGTTTGTATTTTTTAGGCATCCTACCTTTTTGCGATTTACTGATTATAAGCACAGAAGATTCTGGCTTGAAGTTAACAGTAGAGTTGACACCCTGATAAGTGTGACCATCAAATGTTTGACAGTAGAATTGGCACCGTATTGGTGTAACCATAAGCGTATTTAAAAGCTCAAGGGAGACATTTGTTGTCATCATGGAAGCTCATGTGAAAAGACATTTTCTCAATGTTCCTACTAAAATCTCACCCTTTGTTTCAAGTCAATTTTAATAATCTGTCTTTAATTATTGTATGTTTCTGCTGGTGGTTGTTTTAAGATGTAGTATTGAATGGATTGGAATCCCCATAATTTCCACAATAGTAGCAGACATGGTGGTAAGTAGAAAAAATGAGAGCTGTGTTGATTAAGTTTGGTCTCTGCAAATGGTTGCTTTCTTATTCCCTTCTCTATCCCATGTGCCGGACATTTTTGGATAGCACTGTCTGAGAAATATCATTTTCTAGCCTGGAAATCTTGGCTCAAACCAAATAGCAAAATTATACTTAGGTAACAATATACCATGGCCATGAACCTCGTAGAAGTTGTATTTGACTGCAAAATATGTCTAGGAAACTCATGATAAAGCAACAGGAATTAACGCTATACTGAAATTGACAATGTTAGTGAAAGAATTCATAAGCAATGATCCCTTTGGATTGCTTATATTATAGGAGTGCTTTAATTTATCTGCTGACTTTGCTTTCCGCTTTTCATAATTTGGTACAGCTTGGTCCAAAGGTAGATGTCCAAAAGCCCGTAAATCCCTTTGTCTTCTTAATGTGCTTCATTTTGGGTGCCATGGGAGCTACATGGTTTGTATTGGTTCCATTATACATGTGGCTCGAAGATCAAATTGTTCCAAAAGGTCAACCAATATGAGAGATCGGTAGTTTAGAACCTTGTGATACTCTTTCAAAATGTCTTGTTCAAATTTTCTTCATATCTAAGATCCATATTATGATTACACATGCAATTAATGAAACATTTTAGCACAGCGCACGAACAGAGCCACCCATTTTAACTTTGGAGTCTCTGCCTCTTTTAAGTCTAGATAAAAATTTGCAGTTATAAGTTTTTGCATGCCATATATGAAGTGCCCGCAAAACGCTAGTGGGACTAGAAGTCATCATTCCTAACATTTCGCGTGTATGGACTATGCAAAGGCAAGAAAAATGTGGTGAAGCTATCAAATCAACATGCAGCTGAAGGATTCCAAATTATAATTGCATTGTTCATATCTTTTTCCTTATCATTTGGACGTTGGCTGCCCCTTTTTCCTATTGCAATGATAATCTCTGTTGAGATTATTAGGAAGACATCCACAAAGTAATCGATGCCCGTCCTATGACGGTAATTCAATGAAAGACTTTGGTTGTAATGTCGGCCTTGGATGCCTTTATCTTCACGGAACAGAACAGTGATAAACGAAATAAAAGGATATTACATTTCATAGCCCTCTGAAACATGCACCTCGAAATTCAATTCACAGCATAACAAATTTAAAAAATCATACCAGTAACTTGTTACCAACAAATAATGCTATAAAAATTGTATGGAAAAGAGCCTCGACAGACATAAATAAATTGTAGAAAAGTTAATCTATCAAAACAGCAAGTCAAGATGGTGTGTAGGAGGGCGGGTTTTTTGTTTTTTTGTGATAATCTGCCAAGATATTTTAATTTTGTAGATTCAATTCAACCCGCATTTAAGGAGATAAGGCCAGTACGGCAACAAAAACAAGTACAATTTAGAAGAGAACATTCTGCTCATCAGTTGAATATCAGAGTATACAAAATTTATTTGCATCATTACTAATAACAACTCTGATCAACCAATTAGGAATAAGGCTCTCATAGAAATCATAATTTCAAATCAACAGTAGTTCATCAAGCAAACAGACACACTCCACTAGTAATAGGGCTGCAATATGAAGCTATCCACTCAGTGATTCAACTTCTAATACCAACTATTGCTTTTATAGCTCATGGTAAATTGGCAGGAAAGCTTGCCTTTGACATTAGATGCAAAGATTAGAATCTAAGGCATGTTAAGAAATATGGAGCATACAAATTGCATGATCTCGGATGTTCCTCAAAAGTGTTATGTTTCCTTATTAAAATACACGTTCCCAATAATATACACCAAAATGTTGCAACTTAAACACCAGAATACAGCTCGTTTTATGCCCACCATAATTAAATAGCAAAACAAAATATCACAGGTGGACAATCCTTTCATCAAACCAATCCGCAAATTTGATCATGTTGTCACTGCCTTAAATCATAACACTGTATTAACTTATCTTGCCCCAGAATCAGGGCTAGCATCTCCATAGGAAACTAAACCCTTTTGTCCAGATGAGGAGCTTGATCTAGACCGGCTTGGAGATACAGAAGTCCTTCTATCATGACGCTTTGGACGTGTAGCATCAGGAGATCTAGAGTGAGATGAGCTACGACTGCTAGACCTTGACCTTCTGCCTGGAGAGTGCACATCACTTCGAGGACCAAGTCGTGATTTTAATCTATCACTCATTGGAGGTCGCTTGTCTTCTGGACTAAGACTACGTATTGGACTCTGGCTGCGGGCATGGTTCCTAAAACGGCCACGCACTGGACTGTGAGAGATGCTCCTACTCCGGCTTCTTCTGCTTTGGTACCTACAAGATCAAATTTATGTATAAAGCCTGCAAATTTTATTTTATCGATTGCGGGGCCAGGTAGCTTGTGTGTCATAATATTAGAAAAAAACATAAGCCCGAGATTTTAGTATATCTAGATTCAATTGTCATCATGTATAAAACATGGTTATCATTGTAATTGAATGTTATATGAGTTAGCACCTGGGATGGCTCCTGTCTCTTGGAGGGCTTCGATAACGCCTCTGTGGCGAGCGCTCTGAGTAACTTCTGTAGCTTTTATTTCTTCAAAGACACACAGAACAAGTCAAAACAATAAACATTTTTCCAGCAGTCTACTTTAGCAAAATAGTATACAAATACCTATCGAAATTCCTTCTTATATTCCTATCACCATAACGATAAGAATGGGGTGACCGCTCTGGAGATGGAGTTCGGTATCTGCGTGCAAATGCATATCGTTCAGTGAAGCCGCGCCCTTTTCTAACACGCTTTGGCATGCCATTTGGAGAAGGGCTTTTTGACAAACCCTGACTATGTTTGGGAGCAGGTTCTCCACATGCCTTTCCAGGACTGGCCAATAAGGCCATTCCTTGGTTTTGCTCACCAGACCTCCTGTTAGGACTCCTAGCAGGACTTGCATCTGGACTGCTCCTTGCTGAGTTTCTTGATACTCTTTTTGAACTCATACCTCTGAAAAGTAAGATATTCATACAAACTCAACAATATTGGAGATGTATTAAACAGGCAAATAAGGTAAAATAATTTAATTTTCCAAAGCAACATTAACACTGCAAAATTATCAATTAGAAGCTGAGGTCAAAGAGGTGAAACCTATTGTCATCTGACTCATCTGAATGGGAGCGCTGCCTAGCAGGTATACTAGGTTGGCCGTTATTTGGAAACCTGACATTTTCTGGAGACAATTCACCTTCTTCATGTGATAGCCTGTCCTCATTTCTTAGAACCTTAGAATCCTTCCCTTGATCTGGAGCAGTTTTTCTTACTAATGGACGGCTAGACGTATGGTTTCCACTATCTGTAACATGATCAGGGATGAGCTTATTAGAAAAAAAAAGTTATGCTTTATTATCAATAAATATCCTTCTACTCCTTCCCATATACAACACACCTAGATTCCTTCCTGATTTGTTGTCAGCAAGTGTTTTATGACCTGAGACACGACGATCAGCTTTCTCATCAGAACTACTTCCACTATTCCTATTACTCTCACTTTCTGTATCACTTGAACCCTCTGAACTCCTGAAACAAGAAAATAAATCAATAAAATGTAGATCAAGTGGATAGTCCATGCTAAATGCTAAATATAACCATACCATTTG
>JANHAO010010069.1:0-17924 GCA_026873985.1 Saraca asoca
TAATACAAATCAATATGAAAATGCATAATTTTAGCATGGCCAACCATTTCATGAATACATACAGCATGTAAAAATACTTTCAAGGTTAGATTAATATATATAGAAAATCTCATTGTTTAAAATGATTTATGCATTTCATAGAATAAAATTATTTTATGTTTATACATGGGATTATTAAGTGAGAAGGATTGTTCACTCACTTTAGAAAATCCTTAGAAAACTAAGTCAGCTAAAGCATCCAAAATTTGCCATTGATGTATTTGGTTCTTTAATAGAAGTTTCTCTGAAGCAAGATAATACATAATAACAAGAATATTTCAAATTTCTCACAACTAACACAATAAGGGTTTTAAAGGAAATTCTTGAAAACTAGATGTAGAATTTCTATAGAATAAATCTTTTATTCTTCGATTACTCATTGAAGTCTGAAGTACCAGTGGCCAACTCATCACCGACGGAAACTTCACCAACAAGCCAATGGAGAAGTCAATCAAAGAAGCAACTAGTTGAAGCTTGCAGAAAATTAAGAACTATAAGGAATAATGTTCAGAGCTACTAAAGAAGAAGGACCGGTGATCTATTATTACTTGCATGGCACTGGACAGAGAAGGAAGACAGACTACAATCCTGGTCATCCCTATCATCAAAGAAGTAGAGCCAAAGCAAATGAAGCCTCTGGCTATTCGGTTCATGTCAATCAGAGTTTAGCCTAAAGACCTGACAAGAGCAGAAGGACGCTAGAGCAGAGAAGAAAATGAAGCCAGACGGCGACCGGAGACAGTGAAAGAAAAAGAAGATCGGAGCTGTAAAGGAAGGAGAGAGGAAGAGCGCTTTGGACCTAGAGAAAGAAACAACATGCTCAAGTAAGTAAACCGACATTTAAGGCTGCCAGAGAATGGAGGTCAGCAACTGAACGTGGCCGAATGGCAGGAGGATGAAGGAAGGAAGAAGACCAAAGTAGCTACAGGGGAGGAAGAAGCTTCGGGAGTGCACTAGAAGAAAAAGTCGGCTGGAGAAATTTATACTCAAATAGCAATGGGACAAATTATAGTTTGATCCCAAAACTTTCCATTGACTTCAAATAAACCCTCCAAAAAAATTAGAAATTATAATTTGGCCCTAACAAATTTTTAACTTTTTTACTTTAGTCCCTCAATCACATTTTTTTTTAGGTATTACACTACTGGGATTGTTATCTAAAAGATTGCACCACATAGCCCTGTAGATGGCCTCTCTGCACAAGGTCCTCGACGGCATCTTTAAACACTCAACACTTTGAAGTTTCTTGCCTGATCTCTTCATGGTAGACACAAAATTGATCTCAATTGTATGTACACTTGTTGTGTGTCTTTAATGATAAGGGTTTCCCGAAGTCCTCCCTATCTTTTTTAGTTGTAAAAATATGTTCTTGGGTGTTTGATAGAATACTATAGCTATCATATCAGCCTAGGTGCCGAGGGAATTTGCTTCTAGCCTTCTTCACTAGGTGGTCTTTGCAGCGACCTTAGTCATCCTTTCCTTTGCTCCTGAAGTGGTTCGCATTATCCTCATTTCCAGACCTTCCCGGACTAAAAGCTTCTTCCCACCTAATCTCCTTGGTAGTTCGTTTATAGAACTCTCCCAAGCCATTGATTGGGGATTTGTAAATGCTTTCACATAGTTTTTCATCCTTGCGAAGTCTCACAGAGATCACTGTCAATATACTCTTATTGGATGGTTTTTCCACATTGTTAATCTCACGCCTGAACTGAGCAACATAGCCTTTCAGCCATTCACCCTCTTGCTGGAAGATTGTTATGAGATGGCACGGTGGGGTGAGCTGCCTTTTCAATGCTTTGTACTAGTTGATGAATCTTTCTTGGAATTCTTTCCAATTGCCAATGTTGTGAGACAGGAGATTCTTGAACTATGTTTGGGGTATATCCCCGAGTGTAGCTAGGGAGACTCGACATTTAACCAGTAGGTTGGACATTTGGAGATCCATCTGGACATTAAATACGTCCAGGTGGTCGTAGGGGTCACTGTCCCCATTTTATTGCAAGATCGTGAAGACCTTTAGTTTGCAAGGGAGAGGTTGCTTCTTTATCTTGTTGGTGAATGGGGTTTTCTCCTTGTAGTGATCTTGGCTATCTTGAGTTCAAGGGCATTCTTCCAGTTGCTTTACCTTCTGGAGGAGTTCTTCGACCATCGGGTCCTGCACTTCGAACCATCGGCCGGAAAATCATTAGCCCTTGTCTTTCTTCTAATCGTAGGAATAATAACTTGGGGTGTGTCCCTGGTTGGACCTGTCTGAGCTTCTTAAGTGACATGAGCTCTCGAATCATTAATTGCCATGGCTCTTATGGAACCATCAAATTTCTAACATTTCCCACGAGCAAGAAGGAAAACCCTACTAACGCATTGGCCCCCTCCTGGTACTATGACCTGAGCCTGTTTTTGCACTCCCTAGACATGTGCTTGAGCTAGCGCTCTAACTATTTTGGCCATCTCTTTTACTGTGCTTTCTAGTGCTTCTTGATGCTAGTGCCAGGTCTGAACTCTATCAGCCTCAAGAGCAATAGGCTGGTAAGAGGCTGATGGCATCACATTATTGACAGTGTTCATCATAGGGATGGTAGATACGCCTGCAGTCGGGAAGGCTGAGCCACCCAGTGATAATTCATGTTGTTCTGCACGATCTTTGAGTTAGCCAATGACAACATTGACACTCATGGTTACTCTTCCTCTTACCATTGTGGCTGCTCGGTGAATCACAGAAATGGAGGGAAAATAGTTTGGAGGTTTGGGCCCTCCTTCTAGCGCCAAAATATTGATGGTAAAATTTAGTTCTATAGACCCAGATCTTAGTCAACACCCAAAATGTGAGCCATAAGTGCATGAATAGATAGAAAAAAGAATGAAGAAGGAGAAAAATAGGCATCAGGAGCGTTTTTATCATAGTTTAGCTAAAGCCAGTTTGGCCTCTACGTCCACACTGATTGTATTTAACTTTGGGCGATGGTTCTCGCTATTCAAATGGGTAGAGTTTCAGTACATAAGATTTCCTTAAAACTTTCCTCTCAATATTTTGACAGAGCTTTTACTTATGTTCCCCCCGGAAGTCCCTTTTCTACAATGGACTGATCCCCTATTTATAGAAGTAGGGGGTTGTAGTAGTAATTTTCTAACTTATACATTAGTTACATCATGTAGCTATTCCGTATAGATAACTTAGACTCTACTTTATGAGGTCTGTAGGTGGGTGTCTCCCCTCGGGAGCTGGTTTGCCGGTTAGGAAGATGTACTCTTGACTACTGATTAGACCTGGCTGTACTTCGGGACTGGAGGTCATTCATTTGATTAAGATATGTGTACTATGATTTGTGGCACTGCAAATTGATTCCAAGCTTGAGCTCGTAAGGTGAGCATCTTGGATGCAGCTTGCCCTTCTTGATGACCCAAGATCAGTTCCGCTTGGTGAATGTAGACTTTGGAGTTTGTCTCGCGCCCCGTACTCACGATCAACGAGCCGACGCCCCCTTTTTACGAGCTTAACACTTCTGAGTGATTTAGAACCTTTCTTGGTTGGACTTGTTTTGCTAGGCCTACACCGGCCTATTTAACCAATACCAGAAACCACCCATAATAGATGGCACAACCACTTTAGGTGTAGTAGTTGGCCCTGAACATCCTTCACTCTTTGTGGTACCTGTACTTGGTCCCAGAAAGACCATTATGCCTTTAAGTATAGGATATGTATTCATGATTATGCTTGATATTCATTTTGACATGGATTTTATTTTTTAATTTCTCAACTATGTTTATTTTTATTTGCTTAAGTTTTACCCCATCCATGAGCCAATAGACATTATACAGCATATTATCATGAGCAAGTATAAGGGTGTATGACCTACGTGGAAGAGTATTCCAAAGCCCACCTATAAGATGTTATGCGAAGTTTGGGGATAAGTTTCCATATTTTATTTATAATTAATTTTTTAACTGTTTAATATTTATTTGATGCTTTCCTTATTATTTAATTGTAAAAGTATTGGAAGTAGAACTCTTCTTACGAGAAGGATAGGTGGAAAAACTTCAACTATAAGGGTTTAAAAAAAAAAGGATATCACGGATAAGGTACAAAAGAAGAGGCCTGCTTAACTCGACTTGATCAGGGACTAAGAGTAGGAAAGGCTTCTCGAGTATCAGGAGAACCCTAAATTCAAGTCCAAGTTCAAGAAAAATAAGAGGAATAAGGCCTCAAATGCAGCTAGACAGGGTTCCTCTCTGCATATTAGTGGATCCATTCCTATAACAAAGCATTGACTATGCATGGTAATGTTATTTGAATTCAATGCTATTTATGTCATTTACATTATTATAGCCACGTTCATATCACAATCTATATTATCCATAAAATTTTTTTATGTTATCTAGATAGATAAGACTAGGGTCAAGCTGCTAGTGGATAGCTTATTCTACTACACCCACATCCAAAGGGAGAGCCTATGGGTCTCACTCGAGTTGCACAGTCCTAAATAAGTAGCTGCTCTTAACTTACATTTTTATTATTAATGTATTATATATTTTGTAGTAAAAATATTATATTTATAATACCAATAATTAATCGTTTAATTTAGAGGAGAACTTCAACAAAAGAAAAGATGAATTGTTGCAAACTCAGGCATAGAGAGATCCTAAAGGCTTTAAGGAGATGGCTGGTGAAGTGGCCTAGTCATCTGATCGTGATTTGTAGGTGAACACCTAAGATAGGACAAAGAAGGAATAAGTCTATGAGTTGGAATCTGAGGCCGCCATAGGGACAGCTACATTAGCTGCTGCATCTCACTCCAAAAACATGCCACCTACTGTGTTACAGTAGCTTATACGCACTATTGCTAAGATGTGGTTATTTACTCCCGGACGGAGCAACTTTTGCAAGCTTAGTAGTAGTAACAAAGTTAACATCTGTCACATTTTCCTGCACCTTACCCTTATCCATATGACTACCTCCAGCCCTCTACATACTACTAGCAGCCCATTGCCCATATATATCCGTTGCCACCACCGTCACTGCTACAACTAATTTGACCACCATTATCCGATGATAGTAGGTGGCCACCGGTCATCAATAACATCAACAAAATGCCACCTAGGTTCATGAGACTGGTGAGTCCTTTTTCAATCTTGGGTTATATTATATTTTATATATTTTATTTGAATAATATATTTTATATATCATTTGATTTGAAGAATACAGTTTATGGATTATTTGATTAATTTTATATATTTCTAACTACTCATATGCATCATATGTTTAATTTGTTATTATTTATTAAATATTAATTTTTAGAAAGTAGAATTAAAAATATTAAAATTAATTTCTAATGGAATTTTAAGGTTAATTAACCAATGGAGATTATTTAAACAATTAATCAATTTTAACTAAAAATTTTATTTATTCTGATAGATTTTTGATGAATTTTTTGATGGATTTCCAATGGAATTTTTGATGGATAAAAGAGAAAAATAAATTTTATGAAAAATTTTCCTCTAAAACTTTTGATAGAAATTTATTTTCAACAACAAAATTACATTTTCGACAATGGTTTAATTGGTTACTATTTTCTATCAGAAATTGTATTTTTTTTTTGTAGTGTTTATTAAGTGAAAAATTTCCCCCCTAAACTTTAAAGATATTTACATTGCACCTTTAAACTTTAAACATGTTACAAATTATCCTCTAAAGTTTGAAAACAAAATAAGAAAACATTACCTGGCTATTAGTTTTAATCTTAAACAAGTAAATGTGTTGCATATATATTGTTGAAGTCTTATTTAGTCTGCACTAAATGTATTATTGATTTTATCTATTATCCAAATTTAAATCATAAAATTCATATTTTGATGATAAAATAAAGCATTTAATTGAGTTTCATGACTTATAGATAAAAAAACAAGTCTCTCAACAAAATATATCACTACAAGTATATTAGGATTTAGTGATGGATTTTTGTGATGGAATATTAATGACGAAATTAGTGGCAGAAAATCCGTTTCCAAAATGAATTATAAAAATATATTGGATATTTTGGAATTTAGTAATGGAATTAGTGACAAGCAATGCAAATTCTATCACTAATTTCATCACTAATAGTTGGTCCATATTTTAGCGATCAAATTAATGATAGATTGCGTGATATTCAATGTACAAGTATGAGTGAATGCAAATATAGTGATGGATTATAGAAAAAGACTCAAATACAATTTTAGTCCCCTTAATATACCAATTAATCATATTTAGTCCTCCTTAAATATTAAATTTTATTTTAGTCCCTCTAATATATAAATTGAATTATATTTGATCCACATTAATAACATTCATCAAATTGAAGACTTAAAATCCTAATTGGCACATAGAGTTTTAACAAAACCCCAAGTTGGTAATTACCAATAAGGAAATTAGTCAACCATATGATGTTAATGGTCAATGGGTGTTTTCTTGCTTTAAATGAATCATATGATTTACACATTTTCTAACTTAACAATATTACTTTCACTAATTTCCTTCCCTGTGATTTGCCAACTTGGTGCCATGTTGAAGATCTGTGTACCAAATAGGATTTTCAAGCTTAAATTTGACAAAATTTACAAATTTGGACCTAATTTGGTTCAATTTGTATTTTAAGGATACCAAAATAGAATATTAAATTTAAGAGGGATGGAATGTAATTAATTTGTATATTATGTGGACCAAAATTGTAATTATCCTAAGAAAATTAATAACATTTAAAAATCCATCGCTAATACTTTGTAATTGTATTTTTTATTTTTTGACATTGTACTTCTCATATGCTAATGGATTTGGCAACAGAAATGTAGCAAATGACTGAAATCTATCGCTAGTGGAAATGCACCATTTCATTTAATAATTCCATCGCTAAGTTTCAATAAATCTAGCCAATGAGGCCGAAACCCTCGTTTGAAATCTTTATTCATTTCTTCTTTTCCTTTTTTTCCCATCATCTCTCTACCTCTTCCTTCTATTTGAGCTTCGATATCATCAATAATCTTCCCTTCAAGCTACTATCAATCATCTTTCGATTTCATTTGAAAAAAGTTTGAAAAAGGTAAAGCTTCTTCCAATTCCTTTTTATAATTTTGATGCAATGTATGTTGATTTTGTGGTTGGTTGATGTTTAGAGCCATTGTTAGGTTGGTCTTAGTTAATTAATTTGAACTATTATTGTTGAATTGTAGAAATTTTATTTTTAGGTTTAGTAAAATTTGATTTATGAAATAGTTGACTTCTATGAAATTAATAGAAGGCTCTCTCATGGTAGGGTTGTTATATGAGATTTAGGATTTTTAATTCAATTTTCTATTGTTTTTTCCTTTATTAAAGAAGTCTTAGTGATTCCAATCTTTTGGCATATATCACAACTAGACTATATAGAGTATTTTTTGAGATATGTCTTATTAGGAAACAAATTTAATTTGTCACAATTTGAATGTAATGCACACTGAGAAGAATGTGTTCGACAATGTATTCAATCATATGATAGATGTTAAGGGTAAAACTAAAAATAATGCAAGAGCAAGAATGGATATCAAAGAGTTTTGTAAGCATAGGGAATTAGAAGTGGTAGACAAAGATACTGAAGCATGATCAAGCCAAAACCATAATACTATTCACTTAATATATAACAAAATAAGAGTAGTGTGTAAATGGATTAAACAGTTAAATTTTTTTAATAATTATACTTCAAACTTATCAAGATGTGTAGACATAAGAGAGGATAAATTGTTTGAAATAAATAATCATGACTACCACATAGTTTGTTATTCACAGGATTTATAGCATAAAAAATGATTTCCTCACTAGAGATGTTTGATCTCAATGAGAGGAACACTGACTTATGAAAACCTTTGATTTACAACAACAAAAACAACAACAACAACAATAATAATAATAATAAATGTTAACAACAACAACAACAACAATAACAATAATAATAATAATAATCAATGTTTTTGATTCAAAGTAAGATGATTATCTTATATATCATATTCATATATTAAACAAGCAGTTGAAGTGATACTAATCTTAATTTTAAAATTAAATATACGTTGTAGGATCAAGAGTTCAATTCTTGTGAATCCAATTTCTTCTTCGTTTTTTTTTTTTTCATATCCCAAAGGCTGTGATCTTATGTTATCACTAATTGTATGTATACACGTGAGTATGTGTGCACAGACCTATCATTAATATATTAGACAATAAGATTACTTTCTATTTATGTTGATGTAACATTTTTCACGAACATAAATTTATAGTTTGACGTGGAACAAGATACGAAGTATTGTGCTAATCTTGCCACCAATTTCTCCAAAAGATATAACATTCTTTGTTGAAACATAAGATAAAATTGCTGCATGAAATCATCGAATATATAGTAACACAACAACAATAGGTTTCATATCCATTTATTGTATTCTTTTCTTCTTTTACGGAGATTATCATCCATTTGTGAGATGTAGGACAGCACGGAGACTAGAAGACAGAAAGATCATAGAGGGTTAAGATTGGGCGATGAAGTCATAATTTTCTGCACTTATTATATGTAAAATTAGTATATAATTATAATTTTTTTGTAAAAAATTTGTATAATTTTATATAAAATATTACAACATTTATAATTTTTATGTTAAAATTTTCACATATAAAAACTTGTAAAATAGATACGTAATGGAAGATTATCTATTTTTGTTTTTGTAATATAAAACATAATAAATTAGAATGGCAATTAGAAATTAAAAACAATGTAATTGATAAAATGAAGTAATAATGTTATAACATATTAAACAATATAAATTTTTTTATAAATATAATTAAAATTTGGATGTGTACTTAATCTAAGTCAAACTTAAATTTCTCTCATGATGTGTAAAAATTTGATTTATTTCATAGACTTAAACTTATTACTCAACATAATGAGTCAATTCAATGACTTGTTGGGCTAAACTGAATAAACCCATTAGATCTTTAAACTTATAATCAATTAAAATTCATACACTAAAAAAAAAAAAAGACAAATGGAAAAGTATGGTAACTATTGACAAAGTTGAATTGACTAAAGAATAAGATCCTTTATGCAAATCTTGATTAAGAAAACATAATTCCCATGCTACATACGAATGACAAAGTTCAAATCCTTCCACGCATAATAAAAAACACACTCTAAATCATGTCCAACTTAGCTACTTGACACAGAAGATTTTGTTTGGCCAAAAATTGACGATCAATCTCTTTATAATTCACGTTGCATACATACTCTTCTGGATATCTATGTTTTCCATAAAATACATCCCACATTAACAATTAATCCCAATTAATCCAATCCTTTTTTGTTACTAAGTCTTACATCTATTATTCTTCTTCATTTCAAAATCAACAGCAACGACAAGATTCTCATATTTGGATTCAACAGAAGTTATGAAAAATGAATCAAGAAATGTCTCCAGATTTGAATCAGGATCCAGCGAGATTTGATCTGCAATTTTTTTAACCTTTAGGCCTTCAGCAGATTTGATAACCTTCTCTTTAAGAAAATCGTTGTAGCACTTCAAGCACAAATTTTTGTTTGCTGCAAAGCCAAAAAAGCCACAATCATTGACACAAAGTGGTGGATCCAGGTTACTGGTTGACTCCATTAAAGATAGCTTTACAGACAGTAGAAGGAGTTGAAAGCTTCTGAGAGCTTTCTGATGTAAAACATCGATTGAAAGTTGTTGGATGATTGAAAGGAGGTAGACAATATTTATACATGGCTTTGTGTGAACAGTAAGTAATCTTAGTAGAGTAGGAAAAATACGTTGCAATCCAAATTCTAAGGCGCGTTTGGTTTTAAAAAATGTTTTCTATTTTCATTTCATGTTTTTAATTTTTGAAATAAATTTTTATTTTTAGAATTTCAAATTTTAAAAAACATGTTTGATTTGATTTCCTATTTTTATTTTTAAGAAATGAAAATAATGAAAATATGTTTGATTTATCCATTTTTAATTAATTAAAAGTTTTAAAAAATTATAATAATGTCACTTTATTTTAAATTTTTAACCAATTTTAAAAAATATTTTCAAGAAACATTTTCAACAAAGTCAAATTAAATATGTTTTTAATTTTATTTTTTATTTTTATTTTTCAATGAAAACCGAAAATATTGAAAGCAAACGCCCCCTAACTTTTCTTTACAGGCCTTGGTTCATCACAGTGAATCGTGATGAGTTATGGGTCAAGATTTAGCCCATTAGGATATTACAATGCAAGTGATATAATTAAAATTATAATTAAATTAGACTGAATTTCTTCAAACTTCAAGGAAAAAAAAAAACCCTTGTGATGTTTGCAAGACAAATAATGAAAAGTTATTTACATGTCACAGATTTTGTAAATGCCCTGTTACATGAAGGTCCACTTTAAAGTAACAGAAAAAAAATTATAATTTCATTTAAAATTGAATTCAAGAACAATTTTATACAAAAATTTAATTTTAAATGAATTTTTTTTTTATAGTTCTAAACAAGGGTAAAAGAATTTCAATATTAGAAGTAATAAGACAGACAATTTTTTTTTTCAATTGAGGTTTCCATGATGTTTAAGGTAATTGTCAAAGCATTTAATATTAGGAGCGTGTAAATAATAAAATTATGACGTGTGTAAGGTTTACTTTGACTAATGAATTACTATAAATTTATAATTTAATTATCAAAAATTTTAAAATTTAAAGGGGAAAATATATTTTACATCCTTAGAGTTTTGTTGAGTGATAAATTATCCCTTAGACTTTAAAAATCTATAAATTACACCTTCAAACTTTAAATAAATTACAAAATACTTTCTAAAAATTGAAAACAAAATATGAAAACATTAATTGACTATTAGCTTTAATCTTAAACTAATAAATGGGTTGCATATACATTGTTGAATTCCTTTTTTTTTTTTTTTTGAAAGCCACAAAACTTGAACTAAATGTATTATTGATTCTAACAATTATCTAAACTTAAATCATAAAAATCATATTTTGGCTGATAAAATAAAACATTTGATTTGAGTTTCGTAGCTTATAGATGAAGAAACAAGTCTTTTAATAAAATATATCACTATAAGAATCTTGGGATTTAATTTGGGTTTCGTGAAATTGTTTAAAGATCAAATTTAGATTTTAAGACCAGAGATTCCAAAAGCAACTTTTGTGAAGGTATAATTCAAGTCCTTACTTTCAAATTATTTAAATTATACAATACTTTATTAATTAATTTGCAAATAACATAATCTGGGTTTAGGAAAAATTTTAAAATTTCATTGCATATATTTAATGCTTTTGATATATTTTTCTCCATAGTTATATCAAAGCCCACATTGTTTTATTTCAATTCATGATTAAAGATTTGATTGTTATAGGAATAATTGAAATTATATATAAGCTACAATTTGGTTTCATATTATCAAAAATTTTCAATCTCATAATTTGTGGTTCCATCTCAAAATTCACAAAATTTATAATCAACTCATGCAATATAATAACACAAAAAGGGCAAAAAAAAATTTTCATGTAATAATCCATAAAATTTCTCATTATAAATTATGGATTATTCAACAGTTTAATCACATAAAATCTCTAAACAAAATTTATACAAATTGAGCCTTACAACATGAAAGAAATTTTGCCTATGATATCAATTGCAAGAATTGGTAAAATAAAGTAGCCAATAATCAAATCTATTACATCATATTATAAAGTATTAAATTTATACAAATAATTTAATTATTAAATAATTTGCATAATTGGTCTAGATTGTGAATTCATGAACACAAAATCTTCTGATCAGGTTCACTCCTCGCATATCCTAATATATATATATATATATATATATATATATATAATATTGTCTGTATCCTTAATAGGTCAGCTACAACTTTGTTTAGGGTGAGAGTAGGAACTTGCCTTGTTACAATCTTACTGGGTAAACTATCATATTATCATAAGCATAGTTACAAAGCTCACATCACTAATATTGACTATTAGTGTTAGTGTCAATTTAGGCCTAATAACATTATCATATATTAATTGATCTATTTTATAATATTATTATGACATTCTAATAATCCAATTTAAAGTAAAATTAAAACTAAAGTAGTCCGATATAAAAAATTCTTACATATTTCTTATTTAAAGTCAAGATCATTATCTTATATATGACATTTATATATCAAACAAGTAAATTAAGTGGTACTAATCTTGATTTTAAAATTAGATATAGACGGTAAGACTAGTGATTCGTTTGGAATCATTTTTTTTTAAATTAATTTCATTTTATTTCATTTACAAATGAATTCTATTGTTTAGAAATTATATAAAAAATAATGATTTCAATTCATTTGCAAATGTATTCTTTTATTTAATACATATTAAAATATGTATGAAATTTAATTAAAAAGAAGATTTTAATAGTATCATAACAAATAAAATATTAGAATAAAGGTGAAGTATATAATATAACATGTGTTTTAGGCCAAATATAATAAATTCTTGTAAAATCCTTGATAAATTTAATGGATTTTATAATGATACAAATGTAACTAAAATAAGAATTGCAAACGAAATGAAATCTTTTTTAATTTAAATCCAAACACCATTTAAAAAAGAGTTGCATTTGAAAATGAAATGAATCTTATTTCTAATCTCTCCATACAAGAGGTAAAAAGGTCAATTCTTGTAAATCACATTTCTTCTTTCCTCATATTCCAAAAGACTTTGATATCATGGTATCACTAATTATATGTAAATGTGTTACATTATTTGTACATTAGATGATGTTGTAAAACTTCAAATATCATAAAGGAAATTAACTAATTAACAATGATATAACCATATATTATATGACTTACAATAGGATTACTTTCTATTTATGTTGATCTATCATTTTTCACGAAGATGGATTTATACGAAGATTTTTAGTATTGTGTTTGTGGCACGTATGAAAGAAGTCGCTTATCTTGCTACCAATTCTCCAAAAGATAACATATAACATTCGTTGTTGAAAAGTAAGACAAAATCGTTGCATGAAATCATAGAATATATAGTAACACAACAACAATAGACTTAAAATCCTTTTATTATTTTGCTTTTGTGAGATATAGGACTGTATGGAGAGTAGAAGACACATCGACCATATTGCAATAAGTTGAACAACGGAGTTGTAATTTTTTTAGTATTTATTGCATACAAAATTTATAAGCACCTATAATTTTTTGTGAAAAGAATTATATGATTTTATATAAAATGTATTAAGTTTTATAATTTCATATTAAATTTTCGTAAAAACTTGTAAAATTGAATATTATTTTTTTTTATATTTTTGTGATATAAAAAGTAATAAATTGAAATTATAACTAGAAAATTAAAAAAATATAATTGATAAAATGAAGTAATAATGCTATAACATATTAAAAAATATATAAATTTTTATAAATATAATTAAAATTTAAACGTGTACTTAATCCAAATTAAACTTAAATTTAATCTATGATACATAAAAATATGACTTATTTAATAGGTTTGAATTCATAACTCAACATAATGAATTATACCAAATGACTTGTTATGCTACACTTAATAAACCCATAAGATCTTTAAATTTATGATTAATTAGAATTCATACAATAAAAAAAAAAAGATGAAAGAAAAAGTAGAATGACTATTTTGACAAAGTTAATGAATATGATCTTCTATACAAATATCAAATATTGACTAAGAAATTCCCAAACTACCTAGGATTGACAAAGTTAAAATCTTTCTACATGTAATCAAAAACTCAGTTGATGGCCGATCTTCTTGTAATCCTTGTTACAGCATGCCCTTTTGGGTATCTATGTTTTCCACAAAATACACATTGATGATTAAATTCAATTAATTCAACCTTTTTGTTGCAAGTCTTGCATTTGTTCTTCTTTATTATAACATTTGCAAAAGGATTCTCACATTTAGATTCAGCAAAAGTCAAGAAAAATGAATTAAAAGATGTTCTAAATTAGAATTAGGATCTGACGAGATTTGACTTACAGATTTCTCATCTTTGAGATTTTAAGTAGATTTGATAATCTTTTCTTTGAGAAAATTGTTATAGCATTTTGAATATATATTTTTATTTATCGTAGAGCTAAAAAACACCACAACCGTTGACTCAAAAGTGGTGAATCCATATTATTGGTTGACTCCACTAGAGATGGCTTTAGAGAAAGTGGGAGAGAGTTGAAATCTTTTGAGAGCGTTCTGAATCTTCTGATATAAAACGTAGATTGAAAGTTCTTGGATGATTGATTGAAAGGACGTAGAGGATATTTACATAGGGTGTTGTGTGAACAGTAAGTAATATTACTGTGAATAGGAAAATGTGTAGCAATTCAACTCTAACTTCTCTTCACAGCCTTTGATCCATCACAGTGAATCGTGACTAGTTATGGGCCTAGATTTAGCCCATTAGGATATTTTTCTGGGCTACAAGCCCGTTATTTAAACCAATAACAGAAGTCCTATTCATAGACAAACTGTGATGGATGGCGTGCGTAAACAAGGTTCTTTGACCCTTCCAATCTGCGATTGTTTACATTTAGTCAATTCGTAAAGAACTACAATCCTGAATTTCAACCTCTCCTTCTCCGTTTAATTATGTTTTTATGACAAAGGAAGATAAATATAAAATTTTTATATGTAATGAGATTTATTTTTTTTTAAATTTTATTTATAAATATATTCTTAAAAAAATTTATAGCTCTCTCTATTTAATATAATAAAAACTATTAAAAAAAATCTGAATCCTTAATCACTTGTAATTTTGATTATTGATAGAATAGAGTAAACATTTTCCATTATTTTGAATCAGTTATTTTTTAAAATCTGACTTCCACGTAATTATTGCAATTAACACTTATAGGTTTAGTTCCCACATTGTCACGACTTATTATGCCTTTGATATAATTAAAATTAATAAAAAATATAAATTATCCGGTTCAGCTTTTTTTAGTTATATTTAATCTCTATAATTATTATTTTTATTATTATCCTCTAAAATTTTTCATAAATAATAAATTACACTCATATAAGATTTTTTTTTTATAATTCCTAGAGAAATATAAACATAATATTATACTAATATGAAGATAAAAATATAATGATCATGATAGTATGCTTTTCTATTCATATTGGATGAGCGAATCATGTCAAAATTATTAAAATATTCTTAAAATATAAAAAAATAAAAAAATATGCAAGTTGAATTATTTTCAAATTTAAGTCACCAATCCTCCATAATATGCTTATCTTTTTTTTCATAAAGTTTAGTGTCAAATCAAATATGTTTGTTTCTTCAAATCATTTACAAAATAGATATAAGATATAATTTATCACTTATAAATAATTTTAAAAAATGATTGTAAAAATTAATAATTATGAGTATTAATACAGCTTCCTCAAAATTATATGGAGTAACCTATATTCATCCCTTCAAATTATAATGAAATGAGACTGAATCACTTCAAACTTCATAAACAAATTACCTTTTAAGATAATAGCAATGCTAACAATCAAAAGTTACTTATCTGCTACAGAACTTGCACATAGGCTCTTACATAAATGTTTAAATTGAAATAAAAACTTATTTAAAATTGAATTCATGAATAATTTTATACGTAAATTTAATTTTAAATGAATTAATTTATTATTTTTTATAATTCTATATGAAAATAAAAGAATCTTAAAATTAAAAGCAATAAAATAAATATTTTCTCCCGTAAGTAAGTTTATTTTAATGTCTCACTTCATAATTTCCTATTGTAATTTAACATATCAAGCACTGAATAGGAGTGAAAATAAAAGTTATTGAACTTGTAATGGAATGGAGGAACTATTAATATTTTGCAAGTGTCTCTTAATTTCATTTTGCTATTGCATATTATGACATCATATAATTGAGAGAGTGCCAAAGTTAATCAGGTCAAATTAAATAACAGAGAGCCAAAGAAAATTTAGGAACAAATCAAAGAACAAAAAAAAAAAAAAAACCTAACATATTAAAATTAACAATTCTATTGGGCTGTTTGGGAAGTAGGTTTTTTGTTTTTAAAAATAGTTTTTTTTATTTTTCTGTTCTTCAAAAATAAAAAAATATGTTTGACAATCTGTTTTTAAAAACTGTTTTTAAAAATTATAATTAAAAAATAGTTTTCAGAAAACAATAAAATGATATTTTTCCTTATTTCTGCATATAGCTATTTTTAGATTTTTTTCAAAACTAAGAAGAATACCTATTTTCATTAATAACAAAGTTGTAAATAATATTAAATATATATTTTTTATCTTAAAAAATAAAGAAAATATTTACTTTCAAAATTTACATCCAAACAATTTTTTTATTTTTTAATTCTAAAAAAATAATTTTTAAAAAAATATTTTTAAAAAATAATTTTTAAAAATAATTTTTAAAAAATAATTTTTAAAAATAATTTTTAAAAAATAATTTTTAAAAATAATAAAATAAAAACACCTGAAAACACTTTCAAACAAGTCCATTGTCTCACTGTTCCCAACAAAGGAACATTGCACCTTGCATGGGTCATCCTAGAAATTGTACATGTGTCATGCTACCATAAAATAAAATTTGGATATCTTTTTTTTATAGTTTAATTATCTTAATTTTGCGTGGCCTCAACTTTCACTTCAATATTTATGTTGTAATTATTTGCTTGCTTTATCGTCCATCGTGAAGTTACAACCCTTTTTTTTGTTTTTTTTTTTTCCGTTTTTATGCGTCCTACCTTAGTGTATTAGTAATTTTAAATTTTGGATTTGATATATAGGAGTGTTAAACGGACTTAGAGTCCATGGATCAAGCGGGTTGGATTACAGATCTGGAGTGAACTAGACATGTCAAATAACAATCCGTTTGAAAACGGATCTAAATGGGTCAAATGCGACAGACTGCAATCAAAGCAAACCGAATTACACAGAAATGGACCGTCCGTAGGTCCAATTGTTGGTCACTGTGAAGCATGGTGCGTGGAGCCATGTATGTCTGACTCTGAGTGACGTTGTTTCTATCCAAGCTTGGACTTGTAGAACTCCAAAAACGCGAATCGAATCGATGATGAAGTTGCTGCCATTGATACTCATACTAGCTCTAGCATCTTCATCCATAATTCACTGTGAACCCTCCTTCAAATGACAGATCCTTACCAAGCGAAATTTCTCTTCTCAGATCCGACTCCATCCCCATATTCTCCTTTTCGTCACTTTTCCATATAAGTACCCTTTTCCCAAAAACATTTTGCCTTTATATTTGGATTATGCATATGCATTTACTTTATTTCAATTTTTTTAACCGCAAGGTCTGGTGAATCTCACTCCCTTATGAAGGATGTAGAACATGAAGTTGCCAATAAAGCACAAGAATTCCGCTCCCTAAAACTGATGTTTTTGCACAGAAATATAGAGAAGATGTTAGCTGATTCTATCGGCGGTGCTACTTCAGAGGCAGTCACAGTGTTTTACTTCCATCATTCTATATCTTACAAGTACTGAGGAAGGCTTAGAGTGAAAAATATATTGTCTTCACTCTATCGTTATATATCTCTTGTGCCTGAGGAGGTTCCTCTGAAAGCCCTCAAAACTCCTGAACAGTTAATATCGTTCCTTGATTCTATTGATGAGGCTCTAGTTCTTGTAGACTCTTGTGGGTGGACCCCAAAATTGCTGGCTAGGAGGAAGAAAAACGAAACAGAAAATGGGCTTGGTGAGTCTACGAATTAATACTCAGTATGCTTCATTTCCGTCAAGATAGTTATCTTATTCATTTTGGAATTTATATGGATGCTGCTAGGATTTTTT